>OX457045.1:31155672-31238172 GCA_949752735.1 Lumbricus terrestris | reverse complement strand
TTGGCAAATTGCGTATCTTTCACTTCCATGGCTACGACTTCAACGAGGATGCATTCAAGAATCTCGATCGGTAGATCTTCCAGCTATAGGCGAAACATAAGACATGATTAAACATCATATTCTATTATGCTGCTTCTAAGTGCGCTACCCGGTGGCTGATCGGTAACGTGCTTGCTCACGGAGCGGGCGGTTGCGGTTAACTCCAGGTAACGACCTTGGGTAAGTTGTTTACGCACACGTGTCTATATCAACAAGCAGTATAATTTGGTACCGTACCGGCGTAGGCTGGGAAGTAAACGGCAAGTACTGTGACAACACTAGCCCCGTGTCCAGGACCTTGACACCTTGCCGGCTCAATGGCTTATAAGGAAATGAGGTGAGCGTCTCACCGCCTGCTGCCCACGGAGGACTTTAACTTTTAACTTAAGCATAAGATGATCAGAGTGCAAAGATCAATCAGCCAATTTGTTAATTCAACAGCAATTCAAACATATATTGCAGGTTGCAAATCAAAGAACTATAATAGTCATTATAAGATGCATGAAATCTCAGTTAGTAGGCCTGTACCCATGAGAGTATAAAATGTACACAACATCGAATATCTTCCCAGCCAATTCTTGATGCAGGTTAATTCACATTTCCAGAAGTTTAAGAACATGATTAAGATAATAATATAATATTATTATACGCCACCTACTGTAGGCCTCTCCCCCCCCCCACTCTATTCTGTTTCTCTTTTTAAAAGCATAATTAGAAAATACTTTTTCTAGCAGTTTCTTTATTTCTTATCACAACTATTTGCTCTGTTGGATTTCCTTATCATTTTGGGAGAATGGGTGCCTGTACACAGCTTTGCAGGAGGGGCAAAAGTCGACTGTCTTGGTGAATTCTGGCAATGAGCTTGGAAAATGCAAAGCAGGAAAATAAAGAACAGATGTACGGTATTTTAATAGAGGTCTCTAGATATAAAATTCTCAGTTTCACTTTGTGTATTTCTTCATTGCAACATTTTAGAACCACCAATGGGTAGTTAAAAAGTAGGTGTCAAATTTCCAGGAGGGTAAGTGCACTCTTGCCCTATGTGCGGGCGACCTTGCCTGGCAGTTGCCGCTGAAGAAAACCATGACTAACGCAACAGAAAATCACAGAAAATACCACAATCACAAAAAGCAACTTAGGATTGCTATAGTTACACGAACTCGGAGCGTAAAGATTGGAATAGGTACCGTAAAATGTGGTAACATTGGCACTGCTGGGTAACTTTAGCACAGGTAACTAGGCTATGTATTATACACAAAGAACCGTGTTAATAGCCTACGCGTTTCTGACCAAATCTTGGAGTCGTCGCTTCGTACCACCCATGCAACCCTACAAGTCTCTCAAGTCTTTTTTCCTTGTTCATGGTTGGGCTGCGAGTGCCTCTGAGTAGTTTCTTGAAGGAGCGCTATATAAATGCTCTGAATGAATGAATGAATGAATGAATGAATGAATGAATGAATGAACCCAGAATTTATCCTTATATGGGCCGTTCATAAATGACGTCACGCAATTTTGGACGATTTTTGACCCCCATCGTCACGCACCAACACAAAATTCAAGTCTTCCAATTAGTGTCATGTAGCTTACCGTCGTGTCACTCAATGAGACGAGTTTAGCACGTTTAGCATAGCTTTGCCTTTGGGACTCTGCTGCAAGGGAAATAAATGCAATTGCCTTGATATTATTTATGCAATATTAATCAGCGTAATTATTCCCCAGACTCTGGGGCTTGAGGCCCAAAAATGTGGGCACACCAAAAGTAAATCGTCTGAGAAAATGTCCGGTTGCGCAATGGATAACACGCTGGCGTAGAGAGCGATTGGTCACGAGTTCGCGCCCCTTATAGGGCGGATATACTTTGCAGGCTGCTATTAGCGCCGGTTATTGTATGCTGTCTGGTATGTTAGTTAAGATTTGTATATTCCGTGATCTGTTCTTGTAAATTGTTTCAACTGCATAAATGTACGCTGCAACCGGTTGCGGTCTGTCAACCGGATTGTTGAATAAACGAAAAATTATTATAACATAGTCACAAATTAATACTGTTCATTATTAACCGATTGTTACCTTGAAAATCAATTATTAACCAAATTACCTGCAGACCTACAAACGAAGTTCTTAGAGTTTCCATGCGTGAACCCACGATCTGATGCTCTATACAATCAGATAAAAAAATTGGTCGTCTGAGCTAAGAACTGACATAGAATTACAAGGTGTTCATTATAGAAGACAAAGCATTTATGAACAGAGAATGAACCACACAAGAGTAGCCTATTTCTAAAGCACCTTTGCTTGAACTTACGATCTGAGCCTTCAGTTGTTTGCTCGTCATTGCTGGATTCCGCTGCTGTTCGTTTCGTGGACATGACTTAAGGGAAGCCGTGGGATCTTTATACAAGGAAAATACGCCGTCTCCTACCACAATCAACATCAGTATTGCAAAGCATCAATAGTTGTTTAAGACTGCTGAGTTTCTCGAAGGAGAATAACAAACTCAAGTAAACTGCATCCGAGAACAGTCCTAATATAATGATAAAAGATTGGCAAGAGGTGTATTATATTTCCGAATTGGAGTAGGCTTATAAATTGAACTAAGGAAGTTATAGTATGAATTTATCGGCGTCTTGACATAGATACCGGTAGGCCGACATTTGCATTTTAATATGAAATACACGCAGGGATGCCACTCTCGATTTTGAAAAAAGGTCATATCCGGCGAAAAAAAGGCTAGAAAAGGCTAGATTGACAATTATCCTTTAAAATACATGGATTTTTCCAATTTTCCGGTTTTAAATTTCTGACGACCTGTTTTTAGCCGTCCGATGTTTAAAATTTGCCCTCTTTTTCTTCCCGAAAAAATTTCTGATGACCCACTTGTGTAGTCTTTCGCTCCAAAATTTCCAATTTTTGGTCCAAATTTTTTTTAAATTTCGATTTTTTCACGTCTTTTGTGCATTTTCACTTAAAAAATAATAATTTTGTATGTAAAAAGTTGAAAAAACCACAGTGAGAAAAAAAGGCTAGATCCTGACCAAAAAAACCTAGAAACCTAGACAAGACCGAATAAACCTAGATCTAGGTGGAAAAAGTTATGAGTGGCATCCCTGAATACACGAAGCGCTTTGAAACTAAAGACTGTGCCGTCCCACAATGAAGTCTTGTCAAGCGTTTCCTATTTTATAGCGCTCTTTTTAAATATAAATCTTTGAGGAATTTCATAAATAAAATTATATTCTGCTACTGCTAAAAATGTTGCCCTTACATAATATTGTTTTTGTCACTGTCTATCATCCTTGCATCAATTGCAGGCCTACACTATTATAATGGGCAATAATGTTTTTACCAAACTTGATGATGTCTTAAAATATATCAGTGCCAGAAGAAATCTAGGGCCTACTATAATGTGGTAGGCCTATAATGTGGTTTGAAAGACTTGTACATTAAACGACTATTTTCTCCACGTATTTTATTGCATGTGTTGCGCAGAAACGCGCTGCTGATTTGGGTTCTCCGCATTCGATCCTTGTTCACCGATTCATTCTGGCAATTTATATAGCGCCCCTTCAAGCAGCCTACTCTCAGTGCAGCTTCGTTTAAAGAGAAATGTCTTGAGCACCACTGATGGGGTTCCCATATAAAATGTCGCGAAGAAAATGTCGCGGTCAAAATGTCGCGGACAAAATGTCGCGGATAAAAATGTAGCTGATGCATAATGTCGCGAATTATAATGTCGCGCGCACGGCGCACAATACCGCGATTTTCAATACCGCGCACCTTCAATACCGCGCCCGACCGTTACTGCGTTTGTTTGCGAATTTGTTCAATTTCCGTATTTTATCGTACGAGGGTGCACACGTTCGGTTCATCAAGCTTCTATTTCTCGCTCGTTATTCTCGTCAATCCAGCTTCCATTTCTCATGCTTTATTTTCGTCAATCCAGCTTCTATTTCATAGATACAAATACTCTCATCCAGCTTCCATTTCTCATGCTTTATTTTCGTCAATCCAGCTTCTATTTCATATATACAAATACTCTCATCCAGCTTCCATTTCTCATGCTTTATTTTCGTCAATCCAGCTTCTTTTTCATATATACAAATACTCTCATCCAGCTTCCATTTCTCATGCTTTATTTTCGTCAATCCGATTGTGACGCATTGAGAAATGGAAGCTGGATGAAAGTTTTTTTACAGGTTGAATGGAGGTTGGATTGATGAAAGAACGCAAGAGAAATGGGATCTGGATGATGGTTTTTTCACAGGTGAAATTGAAGCTCGAATGACGAAAACAAAGCATGAGAAATAAGAGCTGGATGAAGGTATTTCTATGTCTGAAATAGAAGCTGGATTGACGAAAATAACGAGCGAGAAATAGAAGCTTGTTAGTGTTATACGGTAATTTTCGCGACATTTTTAAGGCGACATTATATATCAACGACATTTTTATCCGCGACATTTTGTCCGCGACATTTTGACCGCGACATTTTCTTCGCGACATTTTCAACGGATACCCACTGATGGCATGCTGGCAAATCATTCCGTAGTAGTAAGCGCAACGCAAGCGGAAACCAATTCCAAGTGGAGAGCCAGCAACCGGGCAGCTGGCCCGAAGAACCAGGAGCTCCTTATCTAAGCCCAAGAGCGCAAAGGTCGACGGAGACTAAGTCGGAAACAGGGCCACAGAGTAAATGGAACTCGCACATCCGTTCACTATGAATCAATTGCAATCACCGGGTACATTCAACCGGAATCAGAGCATCATTCTTATTTCTCCGTCATTTGTTCGCGTGTTATTTTTATAGTCATTTATTGCATACTTATCTAAGTGAAAACGAACGATATACTAACCGCTCTTCAAATCCCTCCACTCTAACAAATCGATCCTGAAGCGTTTCTTCTGAAGTGGCGCTATATAAAATCTATTATCACGATTACAGCAATCGAATGAGTTGAGTCGGACAGACTCATGCGGTTAACCAAATTAATTCAATAGCTTCATCTGAAGTCGTAACAGCAGTAACAGGTTGCTTCACGAGTTCATCTCAAACCATCACATAACTTACAGTAAACGATCTATTCTTGGAGCCCTTTGAAAATTACTGTTCTCTCTGAATGTTACGTTTGCAGACGAATTAAAAACAGAATTTTGACAAATCTGTGAAAATTTCTGCACCACAGAACGATTAACTATAACCATTCTGTAAAGAAAAAAAGAGCGTCTTTCCCCCTTTCAACCGGTCTTAAGTAGGCCTACTTCAGCTAGACTTTGAGCCCGACTGCCTTTCTTTGCGCATAATTTCCTTTATTATTATTTTGCATGCTTGAAGTAGACCTATTACTCTACATGTATCTTCGTTCACTGCGCGCATACGTGCACACTCCAGGGCTTTTTTAACGTGCAGTTGTACACAAAATGTGCAGCTCTAAACGGATTTGTGCAGCTGTAAAAGTACTTCTGCCACAAGTTTTGTGCAGTTAAAACTAGCAAAAAGGTCATTGCCTCCGATTGGAAGTAATTTACCATGGAAGATGGGAAAGGGAAGATGGGGTTGTGCAGTTCTAAAAATTCCTTTAAAACAGCCCTGAGATACTCTTCTGGTCTCCAAAGCGCACCATAGGGCGCCGTTCACCGGGTCCATCAATCAGATTTTTTAAAAATAACTTGTGTTTCTATCGTCAGAATCCCGCTCCTCAAGACATTGCCACTGGTTCCATGCAGATGAATATTGAAGCCAAAGAACTGTTATCCAATTTGCCATTCATAGGCCTGCAAAGTTTGATCAACGCCAAAATCCTGAGTATTTCTTCGGCTTTTTTAAGGTATAGCCTAAATTATAGTCTGACGCAACACCTTCATTCTATATTATTATATAGACGTCATCAGCTCTAATGCGCATTTTGTCCGACTTGCTCGACGCAGTGGATGTGTCACCTTACGGGACTTTCTCAACCTCTGCGCTGCTTTTGATACGGTTAAATACGACAATCTCCAAACCCCTCCAAAACAGGTAATTTTTATGGAGGTTTCTGAACGTAGATTTCTCAATTTCACTTTGTGCATCCCCAGTATTATTGATATTCTAATGCGAAGAAATTATTTAAAAGCACAAAGTACTAGTTAGAAAAATATACATCAATTTTCCAAGTGCCCTCTCTTGCCCCTATGTGCGGGCACCCATGGTAGCATTATTTTATTTCGGGGTGTTCAAACACCCTAAACACTCCCCTAGCTACGGCCTTGCGTTCGGACGAAGGTTAATCCGCTTTGTAACAAATGACATTAGTCCTACAGAAGACGACAGATTTTCTTTAAACAAAAAAGCATGCAGCAATGAAGAATGAACCGCTTTATTAGCCATAATAGTAACCTATAAACGAATTTTCAAGGAATGCGTAAAAGAGAATCGATATATTTTAAAGTACCAAAATGATGACTATATAGAATACGACCGTTGTACGATACGTTGAAACTATTTAATACAAAATGAATTATTGTCCCCATCGTTAATACAGCAATCTGTAAAACTGGCCCATAGGCCTACTCAGATGAAACGGAAGATAGCTAAACCATGAGCAGTAGGATCCAAATAATTATAGCTAGACATGATCTCATTCGTCTCGCTATTGAAGTACAATTTGAAGGATAGGAATACCTTTGCCTCATTCGGCTGCACTGCAGAAACATCCAGACGATTAAATTCCGAGTCTAAAAGCTCGAATTTAGATTCCCCATTGGTGATCAAAATCCTATCATAGATATCTGCAAAATTCACACTGAAATCTCGGATAAGTGATGAATGATATTGACGTACACGGCTCCCAAAAGTATCGATCTCCGTTAATTGTGGTCTATTTGGCAAGCCTTCTGAGACCAATACAAGGTTTCCGTTTGATTTTTGAATTACATTTTCAATGGTTGCGAGTCCACATATATTTTGGTACAATACTATTTTATGCTGCAAGGAACCATCCGCAGCATAAACGCTTATCACAGCAGGTTTCGAGATTTCATGCTTTGAGATGGTTATTAGGTTGCCATTGGCGGATACGGAAAGCAATGACAACTTTTGATCAGTAGCCATCCATGGTGATAGTGTAAACTGATGTTCCCCGGCTTTCGTAATGCGTAATAGTGAGTCAGCGTCTGTTTCGAGCAATTCCGAGTTGAGCACATACACACAGTTTGAAACGTTGCAACCTACTATGCATCTCGAGCTTATTCCTGGTAACGGGATGACATCCTTCACATCTGCCATATTGCTGTGGTCGAGAACGTTAATAAAGTAGTCCTTATCGTCTAGACTGCAGAGTATAAATATTTCATCTTTCACAGAAGTCATATCGTAGACTCCAAACTCGATCGTATACTGATGCAACATTTCGAAACGAACCATCTCTTGAGCTGAAAGAAGTTCAAACTGTGTATATAAATTGCGCAAAAGAAATTAAATAGTTATAAAATTATGTTTTCTAGTGTCTACATCAACGTTTCGAAGCACACAAAAAGTCACTTCGGAATTGACTTTTATCTATCATTATAACACTTCTTTTAAAAATGCAAATTTAAATATTTATTTATTAGGAACATTTCTATGCATGGCGCCCTTCAAGAGTCAGAAGCGTTTCACGGCCAACCTCGGCTAAATAGGACAGTCTAGGATAGAACAAGATAGAGTGGCTCTTAGGTTCAAGGTGACGCGCCACAGGAAACCCATTTCAGGGTGCAAGAACCAAAAATATAGGTACTGCTTTGTGTAGGTCCAGGAACGATGAGCAAGAGACTCGGTTTGGTCAGACGAACGAAAAGAACCTTGGCGGTGGACATTTGAGGTAGAACAGCTAAGTTCCTATCGGTAGGCCTATGGGGGAACTGAACTCTCGATACAACGCCACATCAATGCAGAGATCCGGAATGTTATGTGCTGGCGAAATGGAGCCAATGTGAAGTAGAATGCAGATGTTCAAAGAGCGTGAAAGGCAAGAAACCAGAAAGAGGATAGTTATGGTCGCGCGTGAATGCAGCCCTAACAGATTTCCATGTAGCACAAACGATAATGTATAAACATTGCATGTAAATGAGTAGCTGAGACGAGAACGGACTACTAATATATTAGGTCAAAATCAGGTTAAATACATAAGTGTGGAACAAATGCTTAATTCCGCAAATTAGATTATTTGATATATTAATCGAATACAGAAAAGACCGTGGTGTTCAGTAGGCTACTGTTATAAATCGTATTTCAATGTCCATTAGGTTATAGCCTAATTGTGTTGACAGTTTGCGGTAATACATTATGATGATGCTGTGCTGTTGATGATGAAGACGACGACGACGACGACGGTGATGAAGGTCATTGCAATAATGATGATTATGACGAAACACAATCATATTAGATGTTATAATACATTCAGAAGCATTGCCTTCTAAAGAATTTTAAAACCTTAGACCTGTGTGCATAATAATACACTTATAAGTTCATACATTGTTACGCACTGGCAGTTCAATACTCCTAAGTTCACAGTGCATTATTCCAGGACGGGTTTCAAGTTGACTTTCTCAACTCAGTTCTCGTAGTCAAATTTAAATAATTCTGAACTTCTGACCAAGTTATAACCCTCTGTATTTCATTCATAATAACACCCTAGGTCAACTCCTCACTGCAATCAGAAGCGCGTGTCTGCTATCCGACTGTCTGACAATCTAGACCAAACTCTCACAAAGCGATACTTAAAAGCTAACGGCAGGAAACCAGCCTATTTAAGACCGCTTAGCTTATTAATCCGAGGCTAAGAAAGTCCAGGTTGGCTGACTACATTAGGCGGCAGCTTAAGAGTTACTTAAGCATTGACCTCAAGTCCAATTTGAAGTTTTCGTTCATCATACGTAGGCTAGAGCCTAATAATATAACGATATAGACTAAAGCTTGCATTTTGGATTTGCTGAACTAACCAGTGTCGACGAGAGTTCTGTAAACTTTGTTGCGAAAAACTGTGCTCGCACAGATGCCGCTCCATTGCGAGCAGACAGCACACAGTCGGTTTATCACACGATCAGATTTTGCGTTCCACACACGTTTAGCAAATTTCATATCCTTCACTTCCTCGACTACGGCTTTAACGAGGATACATTCGAGTAGTTCGACCGGTAGATCTTGCAGCTGTAGGTAACACGTAAGAGGCATCACATTCTATCATACACCTCTTTAGAACAACTGAGCGTAATAATAAAAACTCAGTTCATTAATTCATATAATTAAGCTTATGTTATTATAAAACGGAGGCATCGTTTTCAGAACGCTATGATAAAGACTGCTACTACGATAATTATGTGGTTCAAAGGTCTATCTTTGTCCCACCCTATTTTGTTTGGCATTATCAAAGAGCCTGAAATTCTGCTTTTTTGCTGTCAATCTTCTACTTCTTATCACAAATGATTGCTTTTTGATATATAGTTTCGTTCATGACTTGCGAGTCGCAATCGCATAAATAGCTTACCATGGATAACACAACAACTACATGTAGGCTAGGCCTACTCGACAACAAACATACCAGTAAATGGAAGCAACAACAGGGATTACTAAACTAACATCACCTCTAAGTCAAGGCCATATTCAGAGTGTAAAGCAGAGTTCGACAGTTTACTTTACGCAGAGAATCGTACAGTACGCGTACGTTAAAATAAATGAATTCTATGCCATATTTATTTATTAGGGCAGTTTCACATAGCGCCCCCTCAAGGTTGTTTATACTAAGAAGCGCTTCCAGGAGAGACAAGTGGAAGAGAAGGATCCGAGTCACTGACCACTCGTCGTTAGAGGGATCAATTCTAGCCGGAAATAAAAGAAGAGCCATGATATGAAGCAACACACACACACACACACACACACACACACACACACACACACACACACACACTCATCTTGCGATTATATCAGCATTGACCGTGCAGCTACACATGGAGACGAACACCGTTATTGAGACACGCCGATGAGAGAAATCCCTGGCCACTATGCAAGTACAGCAGGCAGAGCAGTCACTAGCCCTACGCTATCTTTGAGACTGGACCTACACAATAGGCCTAAATACTTAAATTAAAAATTGGAAACAAATTGAAATACTAAAAACGGGGTCACCACTTATGATATAATGGCCTATATAGGCAATATTACATATAGATATACAATTAGGAATTTAGGCAGTTGTTCATTTGAAATGTAAACCGATTGTATCTATAGATCAGCCATAATATTATTATACTGTATAAGGTACAAATCATAAACTTTGTATATATAACTATCCAGCGTGGCCCCTAAAAATAGCCGGGTCCCTGCAGGATATTTCACCCTCAGTCCCCTTCTCGGTGGGCCTCGGTGTCACAACAGAAACTCTGCTTTTGTACAGAGACAACAGTGACTATACATATAAGCCTAGTAGTGTACGACACCAATTATTAGGCATTTTTTCGGGCACAGGCAGAATCTTGACCCCCTCCCACCACTGAACTCTCCCCTACGCCTATGCCAGCTATTATCGACACCGCGCGCATTATAAAGTGAAGTGAGCCATAAAATAATAGCCTACGGCTTACGATGCTTAGCCTAAATGCATTTTCAATGCACAGTAATTAAGGTAAAATCTCAAACATTAATCACTAGAGCCTTGAGAACAGTTATTGCTTCTATGTATGAGCAGGCTAGTTTTAGGCTATTTGATTTTGTTGACTTTTGTTGTGCATGATGTTATGTGATGTGTTTTCGTCTTGATCTGGTGTGAACGTATGCCTGCATGATGTTATGTGATGTGTTTTAGTCTTGAACTGGTGTGAACGTATGCCAACGTAGGTCGTACGGCGTACGCGTACCATAGGTCTACCTACGTCATATGAAAATACGACATGCATTCCTTATTCAAAGAGTCGATTCGAAGAAATGTTTGATTTGCATGTAGCTTACCCTCGTGTCACTCAATAAGACGAGTTTAGCACGTTTAGCATTGTCCTGCTGTTGGGACACCGCTACAAGAGAAATCAATGCAGTTTTGTTACATGCAATTAGTTAGTTTCGGACAAATTATTGCGTTGAATCTGATGTTCTGATGCGTTAAAGAAGGCACACTAAAAGTTTATCATCCAAACTAAGAAATGACATAACGTTGCAAAATGTTCATTATTTCACACTGATTTCAACCTTGAAAACAACGAAGTTGAACGAACTATACATAATATGCACTAGCGTAGGCTATCCTGGTTTCCAAGCGTGAACTTACGATCTGAGCCGTCAGTTGCTTGGTCGTCATTGCTGGATTCCGCTGCTGTTCGTTTCGTGGACATGGCTTTAGGGAAGCCGTCTAGACGGAGAAAACGCCGTTTCCTATCATAATCAACATCAGTATTGGAAAAACAACAACTAGTTTTCGGAAGGTGCTGAGTTTCTCAAAAGAGATTTAGCAAACTCAAGTGCTATTGCAAAGGCTAACAACCAACGAAAGACATGATGAAAGATAAGCGTGTAATAAAATATAAATTCGAATTGATGTAGAAATTAAATTTAGGAAATTGTTATAAAATGAAATTATCGACGTCTTGATTCAGTCACCTTTTCCAGCTGTTTATTTAACTGTATCGTCTGCGTCTAGAAACAATATATTGTGACGTCACACAAATTAAGTTAAATTTCAATTAAGGGCTTCGTATTCTATAGCGCTATTTTAAAATAAATACTTCTTTCGTATTTTATAATTATCTTGACTATCATTACCTATCATTCTTGACAATATATTATGCGAGTGAAATGAATGCAAAGATCCTTAAATGAATTACAATTAATTTACTCTTGTGTAGAATGTTGATAATACCGGTGCTATCACAAGATTAAAATAGCTCTCAAACATTCACTAGATTATAGTAACTCTCATGCAATCACTTAGACAACTACTCATTGGAACCCTAACACAGTAAGGTAAGCAATTTCAAATCCTTGAAATATTAATCAACTGGTTTCACGATGTTAGATTGTTAACAGTGCACACTAACAAGTTCTTCTGTCTTACGTAATGTAGCGGACCCTAGTCTAGGCGCCATATATTTTTTATATTTTGCTGATGCCCATCTGCGAGATATTGCCCTTAAATGCCCTAATCCCTATGTTCCCTCATGTCCTTTCATGTTCCCTATGTTACCTAAGTTCCCTATATTCCCTCGTGTTCTCTCATGAATGCTCCAGTATGTTCTCTATGTTCCATTATGTTCCAGTATGTTCCCTCGTGTTCCCTTCAGTCACTTATGTTTTTATGTTTTTGATGTCACTTTATGTTCCCTATGTTCCCTACGTTCTTTATGCTCCCTTATGTTCTCTATGTTCCCTCTTGTTTTCTATATTCTATAATGTTGACTCGTGGTATATATCTATGTTCTTTTATGTTCCCTCATGTTCCTCATGTTCACTTATGTTCCGTCGTGTTCCCTTATGTTCCCTCGTGTCCCTTATGTTCTCTTACGTTCCCTCCTGTTTCCTATGTTCCCTCGTGTTTCCTATGTTCCCTATGTTCCCTCATGTTCCCTCGTGTTCCCGTGTTCTCTTGCATTACCTCGTGGTCAATTATGTTCCCTTATGCCTTATGTTCCTCGTGTTCCTTTATGTTCTAGATGTTTTCTCATGCCACCTGCGCCCTCTTATGTTCCTTCGTGTTCCCTTATGTCGCCTTTATGTTCCCTCGTGTTCCGTATGTTTTCTTATGTTCTCTCGTATTCGCTAGGTAACTGGGTTCCCTCATATTCTCTTATGTTCCCTCATGTTCCCTTATTTCGCCTCGTGTTCCCATTTTTTACTTATTTTTTCTCATGTTTCCTAGGTTCCTAATGTTCTCCACGTTCCCTCATGTTTCCCTTGTGTTCCCTCGTGTTCCCTATGCTCCCTCATGCCCCCCATTTTTTGATCGCCTATAAACGGAGCAGGCATCAGTCGACGTCACTCGGTCACCCAGCTGACTCATTCAGCAGTCGCAGGGAAAGGAACGGAGTCCGTCACACAGACGCAGTCGAACATTGGAGAGGAACTCGGTCACACAGTCGAACATTGGAGAGGAACGCGGTCACACAGTCGAACATTGGAGAGGAACTCGGTCACACAGTCGAACATTGGAGAGGAACTCGGTCACTCAGTCGAACATTGGAGAGGAACTCGGTCACACAGTCGAACATTGGAGAGGAACTCGGTCACACAGTCGAACATTGGAGAGGAACTCGGTCACACAGTCGAACATTGGAGAGGAACTCGGTCACACAGTCGAACATTGGAGAGGAACTCGGTCACACAGTCGAACATTGGAGAGGAACTCGGTCACACAGTCGAACATTGGAGAGGAACTCGGTCACACAGTCGCACGGAGAATCACGCACAGCGAAGGGTCGACATAATTACAGAGAGAACAGCCATCAGTCTTCAGTCGAGAACATCGTCGTTGCCCGCAGTCAGTTGTCGCTGTGAGTCGTGGGCATTCGTCGACACAGTCCTTCGTTGAGGACCTCATCGTCGTCGTTCCCTAGAACAGTCCTTCGACGGTTGTAGTTACGCGGCGGACAGGGAGAGTTAGTTCTTGCAGAACAATTACGGTTTTTGTGCATATTGCGAGTTATCTGCGGACATACCGTACAGTCTTGTTGGCACGGAGTCAATGTAGGCTACGGTTGCGTTGTGAATTAATGTATTGCGAAATTCTGTGGTCGGACGATACTTTGCGAACAGTGGAAGATTGGCGACTGAACTTGCAGAAAAGATCGTTTTCAGTTGATTATTGAAAAAAGTTGTTCTTTCGTTCTATTTCTCCAAGTTTCCTGAGAGACCATCAGGAACCGTACCCTGCCTTATCACTCGAAAGAACGGGACCGGGGTAGTCATCCTGGTATTCGGGTTCGAATCCCCGGGTTCGCCACAATATTAATGTGAACGTGAAGACTCAGAATCATGCGAATTTGTTTGGTATAGCCTTGATTTAATTCATAACCTTGTAAAAATAACTAAATTTCTAAAGCTTTGGGTTGGTATGAGTTGATATCGAATCGAAACACCAATATCTTCGTGATCTGACCACCGGTGATCCGCTTTCTAGCAAATGACATTTCAGACTACGATAGAATTTATTTAAATAAAAGACATGCAACAATGAAGAAGGAAACTTTTTATTAGCCAAAATAAAATAAACTGATTTTCAAGGAATGCATGAAATAGAATTGATATATTTTAAAGTAAAAAATCACAAATAGAATACGACCGTTGTACAATCCGTTGAACTATTTAACACAAAATGAATTATTGTCCCCATCGTTAATACGGCGATCTGTAAAACTGGCCCATAGGCCTACTCAGATGAAACGGAAGATAGCTAACCCAGGGGCACTAGGATCCAAATAATTATAGCTAGACATGATCTCATTCCTCTCTCTGTTGAAGTGCAATCTTTGGGGGAGAAAGACTCCTGCCTCATTCGGCTCTACAGCAGCAACATCCAGACGATTAAATTCCGAGTCTAAAAGATCGAATTTCCTCTCCCAGTTGGTAATCAAAATCCTACCATGAATATCTGCAAAATTCACACTGAAATCTCCGTTAAGTAGTGATTGATGTAGGCGTACCAGGTTTCCACAAGTATCGATCTCCCTCAATTGTGCTCTATGTGGATAGCCCCCCGAAACCAAAACAAGGTTTCCGTTTGATTTCGGAATTACATTTTCAATGGTTCCGTGCCCACAAATCTCTGGATACAGGACTATCTTATGCTGCAAGGAACCATTCGCAGCATAAACGGTAACTACGACAGGTTTCGGGGTTTCATGCTTTGAGATGGTTATTAGATTGCCTTTAGCGGATACGGAAAGCAATGACAACTTTTGATAAGTGGCTATCCATGGTGATAGTGTGAACTGATGTACCCCGGCTTTCGTAATGCGTAATACTGAGTCAGTTTGTGATTCGTGCAATTCCATGTTGAGTACATACACACAGTTTGAAACGTTGCAACCTGCTATGCTGCAAGAACTCACTCCTGGTAACGGGATGACAGCCTTCACATCTGCCATATTGTTGCGGTCGAGAGTGTTAATCATGTAGTCTTGACCATTTGGCCTACAGAGCATAAATATTTCATCCTTCACAGAAGTTATACCACAGGCTTCAAACTGGATCGAATTCTGATGCAAAATCTCGAAACGAATCATCTCCTGGGCTGAAAGAAGTTCAAACTGATAATATAAATTGCCCAAAAGATATCAAATAATTAAACAAATGTTTTCAAAGGTGCCAAAAACTTTCAAAGCACACAGAAGGATAGCATGACAATTAACTGTAATTTAATCATTATATACCACTTTAAATGAAGATTATTCGTTCATTTGGAGCTTTGTTATTGCGCTCGATCAAGATAAGCTAATCGGAAGCGCTCCTGAGACAACCTCAGCTAACTGGGATGGTCCAGGATATAACAAGTGGAGTGACATCTGAGCTTAGACTATTGATCGCTCGGCGCTGCCTTGTGTAGGTTGGTCTGCGAACGAGGAACTCACCCCGAACAGATGAATGATGGGAACTTTGGAGGTGGTGGACATCTTGAGGTAGAACAGTACAGTTCCAAAAGGTGTGGGGGAAAACTGAACACTCGATACAACGCCTTTCCAATGCAGAGATCCGGTATGTTGTCCGTTGGGGGAAATGGAGGCAATGAAGGACATTCCGCATGTGAAGTAGAATGCACATCTACAAAGAGCTTGGGACGCAAAGCACCAGAAACGAGGATAGTCAAAGTCGGAGGACTACATGAATGAAGTCCGAACATAATGTCCATGTAGCATAACTTCACAAGCGACATAATTCTATTCTATTCTATATTTGGATTTATAAAGCGCCTCTCACTGTACAGGCTAATCAGAGGCGCTCCTAGTGCGAAGAACGCCTGTCAATTGTTCTTCAAACGCTCGTTCGTTCCCCAAACCCAGGACCAAGTCTCCGTCCATGCTCCCACACTCATTCTGGTTGTCATGCATGAATGACACCAGAGTTTGTAGTATATTAAATTTCCAGCAGTCATACCCTAAATTAAAGTTTGCTAATGCAACTTGATCTTAATCTGCAAATTACACAACTTTATTATTAGGCCAAAATTAATGGCATAAGTAATATTAATCTACCACAGTTATTTTTTCTTATAACTTTGGCCTAAAAAGAAATTCAGAAAACTAAAGGTATTGAAATCTTTTCAAATTTAAATTGTAAACATAAGTCCACATAAGTTCATGCTGATTGATATAACGCAATTAAAATCTAATAACAAACTAAGAAGATAGATGTGTAGTGTACTAAGTTATTTATTTTAGGTCTACATTTGTAGCCTACTTAAAATTGCTACGTAGGCCTATAAATATTAATTATAGGCCCAAGAATTTTATATCAAAATAACTCTTATAAATTTAATTTCTTGTAGGGACCTACTAAATGTACTTCTCAAATGATGACTTAAGCAATTACATAATGACACTATAGTTTAGCTGAATCCTTGGGAATACGGTGAAAAACGTATGGGATATCAGACAAAAATTTAATGACGGAATGTAATAATAGACAGTAAATAAATAGGCCTAAATAAAGTCACATAAAAAAAATTTTAAACTATGTAAAGGATGGGGAAAATAAAAAAACCGAATAAAACGACGATTTTGGGAGAGAATAAAAAACCAAAGAATCTGTTTTTTACAACTATGCTGATGAATTCCAGCAACAGCAAAGGGATCTTTAAGCAAACTCAAGTCGATTAAGGATTTTTGAAAAGTCTAAAGCGTCTAAGAACGTCAAATACAATTTCAGGTTTGCCGTTCATTGCATGTATTATAGTATAGAGGTTTTTAAAATTATTGTTTTGATTAACTAACCAGTGTCGTTGAGAGTTCTGTGAATTTCATTTCGAAAATCACTGGTCGCACAGATGTTGCTCCATTGCGGACAGACCTTACACAGTCGGTTTACCACGTGATCAGCTTTTTCCTTCCACACACTTTTGGCAAATTTCATCTCCATCACTTCCATGGCTACGACTTCAACGAGGATACATTTGAGTAGCCTTATCGGTAGGTCTTGCAGCTACAGGCAAACAATACCACATTCTTTCATACACTTCTTTAGAACTACTAAGCATAAAATGGTCAAAGTGGAAAGCCCAACCGACCAATTCTTTAGCAACACAACCATTCACATAACGGATGAAAAGCAATTAAAGCAATAAGCAGCTGCAGAAGGCTAAAGTCCCAGATTATAATTATTATAAGTATAAAATGGAGGCATCATTGCAAGTCCTCCTTTTCAGTTTGGTCTAACTGTTGCTGAAGGTTGTTTGTCGTTTCCACAAAGCTCTAACAAAAATGCTTTTAAGCCATGCGGTTCATAGGCCTCTCTCTGCCCCACCTTATCTTGCTTGGCATTATAAAAGAGCCTGAAATTCAACTGTTTTGTTGTCAATCTTTTGCTTCTGATCACGAGTATTTTTTATGTAACTTCGTTCATCATGAAGCGAGTGGCAATCGCGGAATACCATGGATACTCGATAACAAACATACACCAGTCAATGAAAGCAGCTACAGGAATTGCTAAACTACATGTAACACCATCTCTAAATCTAAGCCATATCTAGAGTGTAAAGCAAAGTGTGACAGCTGCATATTTGCCGGAGTAACGTGCGCTTACTTTACGTAAGGATCGTACAGTGCTCGCACGTTAAAAAAGTTTTCTATGGCATTCGAAGCCATATTACAGTGGTCTCAATTCTCAAACATGCGGCCCGCTAGCCGCATGCGGCCCGTGGACCCGATTAATGCGGCAGACGCAGCCATCTGGTGTATTTTTTTAAAGAAAGAAGTGTGGAAAAACCCGATTATAAGCTATGCAGTTCTCTTGTGATCCGAACCAAGGTTCAAATTGTTTTCAAGTTATTTTGCTGTGGACATTGAATCTGCAACAGCAGATAATTAATTATACAGATGCAGTTAGTGACCGTCAATCTGGTGTAGGCTAGTGGTTAATACCGTTAATCGCCAACTATCATAGGCGTAGAATGCGGGGGGTCCAGAAGGCAAATGCCCTCCATTCCACAATATCAGGTGTTTCGGTTTTTCTGGCAAGTAGGCTCAGGAAAATATTAAGCAAACCACTTGAACTTCAACACACAATAGCACACATCACATTGCCTCCCAGCTCCAACTTGCCAGAATGGAGTTAGTTGCAAGCTAGATTGCAATCAGGGGAACTGCATGGCGATGGACAGGAAGGAGTGGAGGAAGTGCGCTGCCCGAGGTGCAGACCTACACGGGAAGGACTAAGTAAGTAATATCACAAATCCCGATGGGTAAAAATAGTAGAAATTAACAAGAAGTTCTAAATTCACGGTAGCATATTTTGAAAATGGGCGAAAATCGGAGCCAATTGACGAGCTAAAAGTTTTCCAAAAAATTGCAGCAATTCGTGTCATTTGGTGAAATCCACGGCATTCAAACCAAGTGCTAAAATATCACGGAATTTATGGTTTTTAGGAGTCCGTGACTTCGTAAATTTCTACTAGCCCATACCTAACCAGGGAGAAAGACTAAGGTGTGCTCAGAACAGCGGGGGCAGTGGAGATCAGGGACGTAGCAGGAGAACCACTGAAGCAGGTTGCATTTAAATATCCGCCTTTGTGTGAAATCCGCCATTCCCTCTTAACATTTTTGACAGACAGAGAAAGCCTGCAGCAAAATGTCTATGAGCCACCATTTTCACAAAGTTTCGATTCACAAATTTCTGACTTGCGTTTTAGTATCATGTAGCTTACCGCTGTGTCACTCAGTAAGACGAGTTTAGCACGTTTTGCATCGCCTTGCTGTTGGGACAATACTACAAGAGAAATAAACGCAATTTTATTGACATCCATTTAATCAGCTAAAGCCTAATAATTATTGTGTTGAATTAATTTTGATAAGGCTTTATCGCAGACAAGAAAAGGCTAGTAGGACCTAGTCTACGCTAAGAGAAAGCATGGCATTACAAAGCGTTCATTATTTCAATCTGATTGCAACCTTGAAGAATTAGAAACTATGTCCTATTGCATTTTCTAGCATAGCCTGGGGTTTAGAGTTTTCAAGGTTGCACTTACGATCTGAGCCTTCAGTTGTTTGTTCGTCATTGTTGGATTCAACTGCTGTTCGCTTCTTGGACATGGTGTTAGGGAACCCTAGGTTCTCCAGAAGAAAATGTCGCCTACTACCACGATCGACATCAGTAGGATGTTGGAATGAAAAATTAAAAAGCTACGGATTATGACGTCACTCAATGAAGCCATAATAATGCAACGGGCTTCTATTATAGGCGGATAGGCCTATACGCTATAATGATCTCAAACAGAAAAATTACGCTTTTTGCAAATTAAAGCATTCTCTGTCATTGTAGTAGATCTTTTAGTCAAAAAGATAATTTCCATTGAAAGAATGTATCACGATCAGGCTTAATTTTTTTTAAATTTTGTATTATTAATATTATTATCACCGTTTTTTTTTATTAACTTTGTTATCACACAAGATGATGACTTGAGTGTCACGTGAAGACTATGAAAATATATATTGCGAACTTGATTTCACATAGCGCCGGTGTAAGCTGGTCTCCCAGTCTGCTTCCAACCCCCATGGCGTAGGCCTATAGTAGGCCCTGGAAACCTGGATTATTTGGTCTTGCCGTCTCCTGTTTGGAGTTCAATCAATTTGGTCTGACAAAACAACTTTAGTGGACGATGCGATTCGCCCGATGTCGAAGGCTCATCGAGTCATCGCTAGCGTTAAATGCATGTTTTGGTTCGCATGCAGGCAATAATTGAGCGACGAATTGATACGATAATAGACCTAGGCCTACTCAAATTCTTTTTTTTGGAAAATTTGCAAAAAATATATAGCTATATATATAGTTTTAAGTTTCCGTTTAAAACGATTTTTCTGCCTTTGGTTCCATTTTAATCAGATCTAATTGACGCGTACGTTTGATGCGTTAAATATTTTATGAGCCGCGGAGTCCTAAACATTAGCCTACAGTGCCCTACACGTAGGGCCTATTAAAGCAAAGAAATTAAGAAATTAAATTGTTATACGACATCCGTTTTTAAAGACATCCACAGCCATTGTTTGTTGTCGCTAACCTTTTGGAATAATAATGATTTCGTTAAGACAATAAACAAAAGGACTTTTAATGTGACGTCACCTGTTTCTCAACAAATACTCGTCACGTCGTGGTTGCTTTAATGAAAATGAGTGTCTGGCAAACACGTACACTAAATGGGGACATTAAACTGAAACCTTGTATTTTGCCTAAAACGTATCATTGTGATTGTAACCGCAAATTCATTCATTCAATAAAATAGCCGACTTCCTTGAGGAGTTCTTCTCTAATCCCTTTAGCGCAGACCGTTCCTGAAAACTTAGGAAATTCAAGCCCGAAACCCCAAAAGACAATATCTATAGACAGCTTCGTGTCTAGTAATGGACCAATTTCGATTGTCCCTATTATAGATAACCACATTAAAGACCCAGTGACATGCACTACATACAACTACATACAACACATACAACACACTCTTGGATATGACCAATCGCAACAAACGCAGCGTTGTACAAAGCTGCGAATAGCTTATAAAAGCAGTAGATGTATGCTGAAGATTCATCTTGCTTTCTCATAATTCAGACCAAACTAAATCTGTCAGGCAGCGAATGAAGCATTGCACATTAGCAGCCATTGCTACACCACCAAAATAAAAAAATGTAAACGCATCGCACATTCAAGTCGTTACATTCCAGCTTTTCAATAATATTAAATTTTAACACAAATAGGCCAAACGATTTATTTCAGAGTATACGAGTAAGAACAGCAAACGTATGTCCGAAAGACGGTACAAGTCTTTATTGTATGGGATGGAAATCCGAATTTAAAATCTCAGAGCTACTATTGTTGGGCCAATTCTGTCCATGATGGACACCACCCACGGCATGAACCAAGAACCCATCTAGAACCAAGTGGAATTTGTGCGTGGAGGACCATGTGAAGGTTCTTACATTCCAACCTGGATTTCTTAGGGCCCTCAAGTGGGTATGCGGGCTGGGCAATGACATAACGGGCATAATCTGGGCCAAGTAGCTTTCTGGGCTGTTTTACGGGGCACCGCGAACTTACAATGATCAATAGGAAATACTCATACTTCGAAAGATTGGTGAGTCAATAATGTACTTGTAATACGTCCAGTACTTGAGGGTCGCCAGTAACACCATTCTATCTTAGCTGTCCTGCTTTTCTGTCTTATGTCTGTCTCTGACCATAAATTTGCGATTACAATCACAATCAGCACATGTATGTATGTATGTATGTATGTATGTATGTATGTATGTATGTATGTATGTATGTATGTATGTATGTATGTATGTATGTATGTATGTATGTATGTATGTATGTATGTATGTATGTATGTATGTATGTGTGGCGTCCGACCCTCAGCAGCCAACGCCTGCGCCGCTTCCCTCTTGCCGTCGGCCGCAAGCGCCTCTGCATGACCGGGTCGGTCTTCCTCGGTGGCCCCTGCACCATCAAGAGTCTCTGACTGCCCAAGACCCGAGAGACCCGCGCTCTTACCAGGATTGCCTGGATCTCCCGAGTCGCTGGCGGCGCCGTGCGCGCTGTTATCACTTTCACTGACGGTCGAAGAAGCCCCTGACACCGACGCCTGCGACCGGGTGTGCAGCTCCGTGTCGTCGGACCCGCTCTCTGCCGAGTCCGCGGTCACCGAGTAGGCGACGTCCTGAGATGGAGGATGGCCGACTCCCAACACAGGGTCCGTTGTTCCCCCGGCAGAGCGGCCTCGCCGTGCGCCACCCGTCGCGCCTTCGGTCCTTGTCTTCTTGCCCTGTTCGTCTTTACTCTTGCGTACCATGCTGCACCGGGCAGCCACCGAGCCCTCGCCACCGACGGGGACTACTGAGCGCATGCCCTTTCCCGGCAACCAAAGTGCTTGAAACCAGGACCCATCCAACGGCCCCAGGCCGAGGATGCCCCACGACCATGTTCTCATTTCTGTAACAGTGAATTCCACGGAGAGACGGCTCACGCTGCTCTGACGCTACCGGGCAGAGTCGAGCTGAACCCCGGCAGCAATCGAGACCTGCAGCGGCCGAACTCCCGACTTTAACACTTAGCCTGTCCACGGAACACGCACCGCCGCCGTGTACCAAGTACGCGGTGCGCTTCCCGAGTGCTCGCCTCACTCGTCCCACGTCCAACGGCAACAACCGGCGCCTCACTGAGACTTAGCGTTCTCGGGCGCTCGGAAGAGCGTCGTGGTGGATGCTGGTCTGTTCACGGGTAACCGATGACAAAAATAAAAGACCTGGCGGTCTTGGGAACAGGTATCAAGAAGCCCCGTCTCCGAAGAGACTTATTATTTGCCTTGTACACTACTGGCGCCTCCGCCCTTAACTCAACAGTTACGGACCTCAGGGAAAAAACCCTGCTCTGATATCCAAACTTGGTCTTTACTCTCAAGCTTTAATCTGCTTCCCTTGCTCCTCTACCCGAGGGGAGCGTTAACTCTCTACCGTACCAATATATATACCCGAAGAACTTGGTGCCCCTGCTTTACTAAATCGAGCGTATATCACCGAGGCGTCGGCTTCATGCGCCCCGTGGAGTCACCACTCTCCACCCGTAACCTTCGCGTTACGCTCAAAAGACTCTCAACGATCGCTAAGACAGCAGGATCGTGAATGCAACACGTAGATTCCCTGGCAGGAAGGAGCCCAACCCAAGTCCTGCAGAATCACCAACCGTGTAGCCAAACAGTAACCGGATACTTCACCAGGGGATTTCACCCTATACAATGTAACACTTCCGCAGACCAACGGAGCTGCGGCGTCTCCGGCCTTGTAACACGTACCCCTGAAACAGAAGATTGAACCCCGAGAGATCGATGACAGAGTTACGAACCCCGACAGATCGTCTACCTGAGCCCTCACAACTGCGTATATCAGGATCGCCCAATTATGTTCGAATGGCCAATGCCAATCCTGTAGAGACAGTCGAACACAACCGATTTAACTATGAACGAATTCACGAACACAGTACGTATGGAGTAGTCGGCAACTACTCCACGTTATAAGCAACGCACCGTGTGGCAGGCTTTATTCCACCGGCAACACTCTATACTTTGGCTTAAAAGCCCCCATCGGTCTTCCGTATACAATGACCGAAACCTAAATTTTATCGAAACCGGTTTCAGTTTCTTTTCTACCAAGCCAAATGGCTACCTAACGAGAGTCAGGGTTACTCCCGCTAGTTACCGGAAAATTAGGTTCTGCGTGTATCGCTCTTGTGGCCTGTCCGCCACACTCTCCCCACCTTTCTTTGATGCGGAGCATCGTTAGGAAACATGGACCGTATGTATCAGGACCCTCCCATTTTTATGGGCCCGTCCTCTAACCTACCTACTTAGGTTCTTGAGAGACAGCACTACCCCCTCTGTCTCCCGATCACAAAAATGAGTCTAACACAAAGCACACACACACCAGATATGCTTCTTTATTATTTCATTCGCACCAGTCATACTCAAGCACCATCATCACAGTGTCAAAGATTCTCTGTCTGAATCTCGTTGTCACGAACACGACGTCCAGCAGCGTCGTTTGTTGGCCAGTTCCCAACCAACTCTGAAAATAACAACTAACACAAATACATAGGCACATCGGAGTAGACTTTGCAGTCAAGGATCGACCCTACGACAGCAAATCGAACCTCCGCAACTAGCTGGTGCTAGTAACGACAGAATAGAACAGACATATTATCGTAATAACCAAAAATCGGAAGTTTGCACTCCGGCAAAAATCCAAGAATCCGCCGCAGATTCACGAACAGTCTTTCCGTAGCCCAACACATCCTTTCACGTACCGTTCATCGATGTAAACATCGGCTGCAAGATCAGGGAAACATAAACGTAACAGGAACATCTCCAACCCAAGCTCGATTAGAGTGCAAGGAACCGGAAACCACCACGGTTATAGAGCGAACACAGACAGTCATATCCGGCCAGGACGTCAACTTACAGGACCCCGCCCATGCGCTAACTTGTAGCGATAGCTGGTACAGGTCAACTAGCGTCCACCATTGCCGTTTAACCCAGGACTTCGACTTTAAAGGAACCCCGCCCATCACTAACTCGTAGTGATAGCTAGAACAGGTGCGACTAGCGTCCTCCACTGTCATTTAAACCAGGACTTCGACTTTAAAAGAACCCCGCCCATCACTAACTCGTAGTGATAGCTAGAACAGGTGCGACTAGCGTCCTCCAGGAACCTCGACTTGGTTACCCCGCCCGAACGTTACCTACAACGTCAGCCTGCCAGGTGCGAGCTCTTTCACCATCACTCTACTGGCATCTCACCCCTCTGTCGTGGGAGATTCACCAACCTCATAAGCACTCTGTCTCTTACCCGAGCTCCACTCAACCGAAGCTGAGGGACCTTAAGGAGAGAAAAGTTACCAACTCCGTCCACTGTCCTGGGAATATCCGTTGTTCCCACACATCACCGTCTGATAGTGATTCTACTCAACAAGAGTTATTCGCGAATTGCGTGGACAGTCCCACCACAATTAAGCGGTCAGCAAATGAAACGTAATTCAAAGGAACTTGACCAGTACCAAGAAACAATCGCCATCACGCGAGTACAAGAAAACGCAGGGCGCGTTCTCAATATGATCAGGTACCACTTTAACCGGCACTGAAAAAGGCTACATCAAAAGGAACACTGTCTACCGACAGATCTAAAACCCACCACACTTAAGCGGTGTCGAGACCCAGTTCAAGTCTCGCAACCCACAAGTATCACTGTGGCGTCAAACAAAAGGAAACCGACAAATGTAAACAGAAATCTTTCTCAACCCCTGCCAGAAACGCATCGCCATTACGCGATGAATTTGGCTAGTCATCCTCTGGGGACCGACTACCACTTCGTCGACTGGGACTTTCGACGGTATTGTCCATTCTGGACACAGGAAAACCTCCAAGGTGTTCCCTTATCGACGGAAAACGTCGACACACCCTCTCAAGATCGAGGTCGAGAGAGGAGTCACTGTCATCCTCTTCATCCTTTAGCCAACTGTCACTGATCATCACAGGCCGGATCTTGTCCTCAGCCTGCTACTTCCGCTCCATCAGCATGTCTTTATCCAAAGCGTTCCTGGTATTAACTTTTTCCGCCGGCAGTACCGTGGGTCCATTCGTGTCTTTTTCCAAAGCGCACCCGGTCTTAACTTTTTCCTCCGGCCGTACCGTGGGTTGACGTGTCGTTCCTACCCTTGACGGAATCTGACGACCGTACCCTGACTTCTGTGTCATCAGATTCTTGGTGACTTGTAATACGGTCACTCGCTCCAACAGGCATTCCGTACTTTGCCTCACCGTGGTGTCTTTGTTACCCACGTTCACCATTCTGACCCAAACCATTGACTCCTTCCCCGGAATCAGGGTTCGCCCAACTACCAGTCCTTTGGACAGTTCCTTCGGAGTAGTTATCCAGTCCTCTGTATCGACACGCAGATGCGGGTACACCACCGAAACCAGGACATCCATTTCACATCTGGCCGGTATCACTGTGTCGTTCCGGATCACAATTTTCCTACACCTGAGTTCTGCAGATGTAGTTTTCAACGGCACGTTCACTTCGCCCAGGCGAACATAGTGACCAGCGAAGTTCCAACTCGCCTGATTGGCTTCAAGCCACGACAGCCCCAAGATGACTTCTGTCACTTGGTCAGTCACTAGACAAGGTAGCGGAAATGATTTCTTGCCAATGTGAATGGTCAACATGGCTTCGCCCTCCACTCGGATCTCACTCCCGTTCGCAGCTAACAGTCGTTGCTCTGACGGTACCACTTTACTCCCTGGCACGAAGCATTTAGGCACCAGCGACATCTCACTGCCTGAGTCAAGAAGACATTGACGTCGTACTCCATTCAAGCGGGTGACGATGTACGCCATACTGCTTCCTTTCACCAGTCGGTTTTGTGACGGTTCCGGGAAAGGTTCAGTGCTCACCGGCTCTTCAGCAGCTTCTGTCCTCAGCTGCGGACATTTCCAGCGGATATGTCCTCTTTGGTGGCACAGGAAACATTCGCGGTTGTCGGGCTTCCAACCACCTGGTTGAAATTCTTGCCTCCGAAACGATCCATTGTTTGTCCGGTCCGAACGATTCCATCGTTCGTAGGGTTTATTGGCAACAAACCCCGCCTCTGACTTCGGCTTGAGCTGACCGAGTTCCTTGGTCAGAGTCTCAATTTGACGTTCCAGGTCGACCATTCGCTGATCTTGTGGATCCCCGACTACCGGAGTCGTTTTATCGAACTTGGTAGCTTTTACTCTACCATGTCTCTGCTCCACGTTACCACCAGACGTTGACTGACGACCGTATGCTTCCAACCGGACAGCATGTTTGTAAGCGGTCTCGAGATCAACCGGTTCCCTCTCTCGTACCTTCTGTGCCAAGTCCTGATTCGTCAAAGCGTCAATGAAGGCATCACAAGCGATCGACTCGACAACATCGTTTGTCGGTCCAGGATATGCTAAGACCATTAATCGCCTGATCTCTTGCACAACATTGCTCAGCGTCTCAGACTGACCCTGTCGGTATGTCCGTAGCTTGGTTCGGAAGAGATTCGTTTGATTCTCTGAACCATACCTCGCCTTTAACTTTTCCACCAGACCTTGCCAAGACACGTTCTTTTGGGCACCCATGTCCCACAACAATTGTGACGCCGGCCCTGTGAGAGCACACATGAGCTGATCCGATTTTTCACGATCACTCCAATTGTTGCATCTGGCGCACACTTCAAATTTTGCCAGAAAAGCAGCGATCGCTGTTTTGCCGTCGTACTTTTCGAGTTTGATCCGGATCCCACGGTCCACTGGAACTCTGGTTCTCGTCTGACTGGCAGAACGTTGACGTGTTCTGTCATCACCGGAACTCCGTCGAAGTGAATCGCTATCATCGCTCGATTCATTCTCTTCCCCGATCCTTGATCCGACTCGTTGCTTCACACGAGTGTTAACCTGGTCTCTGTCAACTCCTCTGTCTCTGTGTCCTCTTGCCTTTACGGGAGACCGAATACTTTCACCCGACGAATTGCTATCGTCGCCTGTCACCACTGCCACACGTCGTTGTCCTTGGTCTTTCTTCTTGAGAATAGACCGACCTGACGGTGGGTCAGTACGCTGTGTCGGAACCGTGATTTTCACTCTCTGTTTTGTCCGACGATGATGACTTCCGTCATTCGTCCTTGTTCTCAGCTCATCCTGGTCCGTCTGTGTGGATGCATCGTCAGATGACACCCTTTTTTCCTTCACCCTGACATCCTGCTGCACCAGACGTCTGACTTTCGGAGACTCACAATGCCGTGATTGTGTCACTCGTTGCTCCGGTAACTCACTCTGTCGTACCGTTTCTTTACTGACCTTTTTCCTGTGTGCTTTATCCGGCCGTCCCACCATCTGCTTAGGCGGTGACTCCTGCCTCCGTTCACCAGGCACTGACAAGGCTTCCACCCTCTGAGTGAGCAGAACCACACATTGTCGGAGAATTGACAATTCATTCTTTACGTCTACAGCTACATCATTTCCCGAGACGCTCTCAATCGTCTCCAGTCGAGGAACATGCTTGCGAGATGCACCAGCACTTCTACTCGACCGTTCTCGCACGGAGAGTACCTCCACACATCGCTCAGGTAACCGGTACACGTCCCTGTCAGGACAAGATGGGACCACACGTTCAGAAAACATGGGTCTGCTGTCCCGAACAGCTTCAGCAACTCGTGGAACAGACCTCAGCCAATTCTCTGCACCCACTGCAGATGAAGAAGTCTTAAAACGGTCGCGAACCAAATCAGCTTCTTGATCAACAGGTCCGGCTGGGTCAACAGTCACCAAATCAACCGGCGCAGCCACATCGAATTGAGCAAAATTACCAGCTACGTTCAAATCAGGCCAACAAATTTTTGGACGAGCGCCAAAGTACTCACAATCAGGTCGAGAAACATTCATGGAAAGATTCCCGGTTGAAAAGTCAACATTCAAATGCGGAAAAGGAACAGTGCGTACCACAGAAGTTTTGACCCCACTTCTGGTACCACTTTGTGGCGTCCGACCCTCAGCAGCCAACGCCTGCGCCGCTTCCCTCTTGCCGTCGGCCGCAAGCGCCTCTGCATGACCGGGTCGGTCTTCCTCGGTGGCCCCTGCACCATCAAGAGTCTCTGACTGCCCAAGACCCGAGAGACCCGCGCTCTTACCAGGATTGCCTGGATCTCCCGAGTCGCTGGCGGCGCCGTGCGCGCTGTTATCACTTTCACTGACGGTCGAAGAAGCCCCTGACACCGACGCCTGCGACCGGGTGTGCAGCTCCGTGTCGTCGGACCCGCTCTCTGCCGAGTCCGCGGTCACCGAGTAGGCGACGTCCTGAGATGGAGGATGGCCGACTCCCAACACAGGGTCCGTTGTTCTCCCGGCAGAGCGGCCTCGCCGTGCGCCACCCGTCGCGCCTTCGGTCCTTGTCTTCTTGCCCTGTTCGTCTTTACTCTTGCGTACCATGCTGCACCGGGCAGCCACCGAGCCCTCGCCACCGACGGGGACTACTGAGCGCATGCCCTTTCCCGGCAACCAAAGTGCTTGAAACCAGGACCCATCCAACGGCCCCAGGCCGAGGATGCCCCACGACCATGTTCTCATTTCTGTAACAGTGAATTCCACGGAGAGACGGCTCACGCTGCTCTGACGCTACCGGGCAGAGTCGAGCTGAACCCCGGCAGCAATCGAGACCTGCAGCGGCCGAACTCCCGACTTTAACACTTAGCCTGTCCACGGAACACGCACCGCCGCCGTGTACCAAGTACGCGGTGCGCTTCCCGAGTGCTCGCCTCACTCGTCCCACGTCCAACGGCAACAACCGGCGCCTCACTGAGACTTAGCGTTCTCGGGCGCTCGGAAGAGCGTCGTGGTGGATGCTGGTCTGTTCACGGGTAACCGATGACAAAAATAAAAGACCTGGCGGTCTTGGGAACAGGTATCAAGAAGCCCCGTCTCCGAAGAGACTTATTATTTGCCTTGTACACTACTGGCGCCTCCGCCCTTAACTCAACAGTTACGGACCTCAGGGAAAAAACCCTGCTCTGATATCCAAACTTGGTCTTTACTCTCAAGCTTTAATCTGCTTCCCTTGCTCCTCTACCCGAGGGGAGCGTTAACTCTCTACCGTACCAATATATATACCCGAAGAACTTGGTGCCCCTGCTTTACTAAACGAGCGTATATCACCGAGGCGTCGGCTTCATGCGCCCCGTGGAGTCACCACTCTCCACCCGTAACCTTCGCGTTACGCTCAAAAGACTCTCAACGATCGCTAAGACAGCAGGATCGTGAATGCAACACGTAGATTCCCTGGCAGGAAGGAGCCCAACCCAAGTCCTGCAGAATCACCAACCGTGTAGCCAAACAGTAACCGGATACTTCACCAGGGGATTTCACCCTATACAATGTAACACTTCCGCAGACCAACGGAGCTGCGGCGTCTCCGGCCTTGTAACACGTACCCCTGAAACAGAAGATTGAACCCCGAGAGATCGATGACAGAGTTACGAACCCCGACAGATCGTCTACCTGAGCCCTCACAACTGCGTATATCAGGATCGCCCAATTATGTTCGAATGGCCAATGCCAATCCTGTAGAGACAGTCGAACACAACCGATTTAACTATGAACGAATTCACGAACACAGTACGTATGGAGTAGTCGGCAACTACTCCACGTTATAAGCAACGCACCGTGTGGCAGGCTTTATTCCACCGGCAACACTCTATACTTTGGCTTAAAAGCCCCCATCGGTCTTCCGTATACAATGACCGAAACCTAAATTTTATCGAAACCGGTTTCAGTTTCTTTTCTACCAAGCCAAATGGCTACCTAACGAGAGTCAGGGTTACTCCCGCTAGTTACCGGAAAATTAGGTTCTGCGTGTATCGCTCTTGTGGCCTGTCCGCCACATATACATGTATGTATGTATGTATGTATGTATGTATGTATGTATGTATGTATGTATGTATGTATGTATGTATGTATGTATGTATGTATGTATGTATGTATGTATGTATGTATGTATGTATGTATGTATGTATGTATGTATGTATGTATGTATGTATGTATGTATGTATGTATGTATGTATGTATGTATGTATGTATGTATGTATGTATGTATGTATGTATGTATGTATGTATGTATGTTCTCAACCTTTTTTCTGCGGCGACCCCTTGGTAACATTTCGAAAGTTGTGACGACCCCCAACAACAACATTTATCGAGTCGCCTTTACATCACTACATTTTTTTCTATCATTGTCCATTGTAATGCATTTTGACTTCATAATTAGAAACTGCTGTTAGCAAGACTGTAGCTAGAGGGTGTTTTTGAGTGTTTTAACACCCCAAAATGTGAAAAGTAAAAAAATAATAGAATGCTTTTACCAGCACATGATGTAAAACCATGAAATAAAAATCTTGAAAACACCCCCGAAATGATAAAATGGGGGGAAATAAAGTGAATTGATTTTGGTCGGATGACTAATAAAAAGGTCATCAGTTTTTTCGGACGGGAAATTTGTGACATTTTCTGAAGATTTCGGTACATTTTCTGAAGATTTCGGTCGGATGACTAAGAAAAGGTCATCATTTTTTTTCTGACGGGACTCTGAAGAAATACCCACGAAATCAAATCCTGGCTACGGTCTTGGCTGTTACCAATTGTGTGATTCTGAGAACTGCCTATTTGATAGCTCGAAGTTTAAGCACATATAGTATATTACAGACATATGCGAAGCTCCTCCCACTTCCCATGCAAAATTCTGTAATGAGTCCACCTAGCGACGCTGGGGTGCAAAAGACAACGATGGCGTCTACTCAGATTGGCTGTTCTGTCGTTCACATCGATGTTTATATATTTATTATTATGTTAAAGAATAATAATATACTATATGTGGTTTAAGTTTCTTAAGTCCATTCGGCTTGTGCTGCTGGAAATCCCCAGACGGAGAGTCTGGGGATTTCCAGCAGCACAAGCCAAGTGTTTTTTCTTTTGAATCTCCACGCTGCAATTGTAGCATATTAATCTGTCATTTTCGCGAAATTGCTCATCATTTCAGTGCTGAGACATTGTTAAAGACTTCCAAAGTGTCCTTACCATTGTCTAACATTTTTACATTTCCACGCCTCAATTGTCGCATTTAGGCCTAAAGCTGTCATCTCTGAAAAATTCTCATGATTTCAGTGCTGAGAGACATGGTTTAAGACTTCAATAAATGGCCAATGACATTGTTCAATGTTTTAAAATTTGTACATTTATGGTAGCACTTTAAGCTCTCATCTAAAAAAAATTGCTCACTATGAATAAAAAGCGGATAACGCTGTAAAAAGGAATAATGATATATACAATCATACACGTATGGAATATAGCTTATCTGAAATATTGGGAGATATAAGCAGCTCGGTCTCCACAGCAAATTTCGGGAGACCATAGTAGTGTGAATACGAGAGTTCTAGAATCATTTTTTGCAGGGTATGGGTACGAATAAATGGGCCAAAGTACAAGGTCAAAGGGCAAGGTCAAGGTAAAAGGTCAAGGTCATCTTAATTAGGTCATCTTAATCAGGTCATCTTAATTAGATCATCTTAATTAGATCATCTTAATTAGATCAATTCGATTATCGTAATCATACTAATTAGATTAACTTAATCCTACTAATTAGATTACCATAATCCTATTAATTATCTACCCCTAATTAGCACAACAAAGGCGCACATAACCATAAATAGCACAACAATGGCACCGACAACTCATATAATTAGCGATTATTAGAAATTAGTTAGATATTATTAGTAATTAGTTAGCTATTATTAGTAATTAGCGACCCCTAATTAGTGTAACAAAGACCCCGCGACCCCTAATTAGCATTACAATGCTCCATTAACTCACATAATCAGATATTATTAGTAATTAGTTAGCTATTTTTAATAATTAGTTAGCTATGATTAGTAATTACTGGGCCCTATTTAGCACTATATGGTCAGCTCCACAACATCTCCTCCTCCTTCTCCCTCTCCTCTACCTCCTCCTCACGCTCCTCCTTCTCCCTCTCCTCTACCTCCTCCTCACGCTCCTCCTTCTCCCTCTCCTCTACCTCCTCCTCACGCTCCTCCTTCTCCCTCTCCTCTACCTCCTCCTCACGCTCCTCCTTCTCCCTCTCCTCTACCTCCTCCTCACGCTCCTCCTTCTCCCTCTCCTCTACCTCCTCACGCTCCTTCTTCTCCCTCTCCTCTACCTCCTCCTCCCGCTCCTCATCATCCTTCACCCTCTCCTCCTCCCTCTCCCTCTCCTCCTCCTCCCTCTCCGCATTCTCCCTCTCTCTACGACTCGCCACAACACACGCATAAGCTGACTCATGCGGCGGTCGGCTGCATGCCAGAGGTGAACATAAGTAAGTAAGTAAGTAAGTATTTTCTTTATTACTCCACTTGCAAACGCACAATGGGACACAAAACATCATTATAATACATAGAAGTAATAATAGGTAATAAAAATGTGCAAATTGTAATCAAAAGTTAAATATAATATAATTACTAAACTATCATCGACAAACAAGCTAACTATATAACATTCTGGTGATAAATCCCTTTGCAATCAACGAATCACAACGTGGTATTTCAAGATTGTGTGATCGGGGCCTAAGGGAGTAACCAGTTACACGTTCAGGTGGAAGAAGATAATGGAGGACATGCCCGGGGTCACAGAGGATAGAAGAAAAGAGGGATACATCTGCCTTAGAACACAACATGTCAAAAGTAGGGGTGTTAGAGGGCAAAAAACCCTGTCTTATCAACTTTCTAATAATAGCGGACAGACGACTCCTCTGACCCTCATTTGCAAAACCCCACCATGCTGGTGAAGAATAAAGCATTCGCGCAACAGTGGTGGAACGCACAACATCATGGAGTCGGCTGCCTGTCAAACCATGTGAAACAAGGACACGAAGTGCATAAAATGACTGCTTTGCTTTACAGACAATGTTATCAATGTGCTCAGAAAAACCCAATCTATATGAAAGCGTAATACCCAGAACCTTGACTGCATTAACTCGTTCAATCCCTATAATGGGGGGAGGGCAATCAGAAGTTTTGGAACGGGGACGCCTAAAGATGACTTCACATGACTTGCTATGATTGAGGCGCAAGTTACAATTACTAGCCCACTCTGCAATGTGATTAAGTTCAGCATCAGTAGTGTCAATATTAGATGCAGGAATAATTAGGTAACAGTCATCAGCATATTTAAAAAGTCTATTACCTACAAACAGTAGCTTTAATCCAGAAATTAAGGAAAGAAAGTTGACTGGCCCAAGGCCAGACCCTTGAATAATGCTTGCATTAATGCACTTGAAAGAGGAGGTTATGCCACAGAACTTAGTGCAATGCACTCGGTTATGTAACAAAGCAAGAACCCAGTTATAAACAAAGTCAGGAATCGGCATAGAGGCTAACTGTACAGCCAGACTATCATGCCTTACAGTATCAAAAGCCTTAGAAAAATCCAAAGATACAAGACGAACATATGGTTCACATTTAACTGACTCAAGTAAATGGTGAGTTAAAGCAATGAGCGCAGCAGTAGTAGACCCAGAGGGTCTGAAAGCAAATTGGTCAGAATATATGTAGTTCTCATCAGGATTAGTCAGAATTGGATAGTAATATCTATGCACAACAAATTTCTCTAGAATTTTACATAATACAGGTGTAATAGAAATTGGGCGGAAATCAGCCTCGAAATCAGGACTTGACATTTTAGGAATAGGGGTAATTTTGCTCTCCTTCCATTGAGGAGGGATATACGATTCAGACAAAGATCTTTTAAACAGGTATGATATGGGTGCTGACAAAAGATGAGCCATGCTTGAAAGAAGCCATGCTGCTGCTAATATCCACAGACTTGTCCAATCGTGTCCGATGATTAATCCCTTTCTGCCCAACGTTGTCCGTTTCTGTCCAAGAGGTTTCGATGACTCATCCGACTCTGCCCGAATTTTTCCGTTTCTGTCCGAACGCACACACTCACACATACACACACCCACACATATACACGCACACGCACACACACACACACATACACACACACACACAAACAAACAAGAAACTCCACATACTCTCCATCCACGCCATTCAACCTCAACCTCCAACCCGACACACATACACACATACACACACACACACATACACACACACACACACACGCACACACACACACACACACACACACAAACAAACAAGAAACTCCACATACTCTCCATCCACACCCTTCAACCTCATCCTCCAACCCTCCATTCCACCCCTCCCCACTCACAAATATTCATTTTACACACTAAAGTTAATCATTACGGAAGCGAGAAACTTAGAGAGGCAGCAAACAGGAGGTTAGAAACTCTATATATGTTATCTCTCACCCGCAACAGCATTCAACCTCACCATCCAATCCTCCATTCCACCCCTCACAAGCGGACACGCGCCACTTGGCCGAAATCTGCGTTCGACAAGTCGAAAATGCTAAGTTCCGAAAATTTTGCACGCCAAATTCGCGCTGCGGCGGCATCCTTTGTGCGGCGGCGGCGCTGGCGCTGCGTCCCGTCCCACTCGGGCGACCTCGGCTCCAGCGGCGGGGTGTCGGCTGCGGCATGTGCACCCAATCGATCGTGCTTTGACTCGTATGAAGCTAAAGTCTCATGCGTATTGCGGGTTATGGAAATTACTGAAAGATTTGTGCCGGTGGGTATTCGACTTTAGCTTGTACGGGTCAAAGCTTGATCTAATTGGGCGCGCATGTCGCGGTCGTCGCCTCGCCGCTGGAGCCGAGGTCGCCCGAGTGGGACGGGACGCAGCGCCAGCGCCGCCGCCGCCGCCGCACAAAGGATGCCGCCGCAGCGCGAATTTGGCGTGCAAAATTTTCGGAACTTAGCATTTTCGACTTGTCGATCGCAGATTTCGGCCAAGTGGCGCGTGTCCGCTATACCTAATTCAATTTGTAATATGCCGTTCGCAACCCTAACTTGTATTCTTCGCTGGCTTTAATCGAACTTTGCTGAAATCGATGACTCATCACATGTGCGTCACAGCATTTGTTTTCACAAAATCTAATCCTGCACACTCTCCCCCACCCCATATTTCGCCAACTTAACACACTCAACCCTAAAAAGCCGTGTAATACACTTCCTGCAAACCTAACTTTATCAAAATTGCTGTCATATTGCAAACAATGAACACCTTTGTTTCCACAAACTGAAGAATGTGCCCCTCTCCCCACCTCACGCTTTGCATCTTACATCGTTCCCCATGCAATTTCTGCATTTCATACTTAGTAAATTTGCCTGTTTGAATTCGCACACTGGTAATAGCTCGTGTCTTACTTTTAAATATTTCAAAAAGTACAAGTCCTATTCGCTCGCACAACTATAATACTTATCATTTTGTCTGTGACAATGTTCAATTCCTGCTACTTTGCAACTATGTATTTCAAGCTCTTGTCTTATGCATATTACAATTGTAAGCTAATTTTGTATAACATATAGTGGTCAGCTAATTGTTGAGCGTACAGATAGGCCAGCTGGCTGAGTGGCGGGAAAGTCGCCGCTGCACGACCGTCGCCGGAGAGAGAGAGAGACAGAGACAGAGAGAAGAACAGAGAGAGGCAGAGAGAAGGACAGTGCGACTGAAGGAAGAATGTACGCTTAGGGTGAGATAGGCTTTGGTAGGAGTGCTAGTCATGTGTATAAGGTGTAGATATACAGTTAGAGAAAGAGATAATAAGATGGCGTTTCTGGCGTGTCATTGAATTGTTGTTCGTTATTGTTCCATTTTGCGTTGAACATTACTGTTGGAGATTCAAAGAATTGAATACAAGAAACCGATCGTTGTTTTAAGTAAACAAGTTAAAGAACTTTAGACACTTATAAACTAGCCATTAGCTACCTCAGTACAGTCATTAGGTTAGGCCTATAGGCTGCGCTGCTGAACTAAAAGAAGAGACTGGAAAGGCGTGAGGGATAAGCTCACATTTGGTGACAGCGGTGGGATATCGAGCTCAAGTACGAACGGTGGGATATTCGAATCCAAGTTTACGGTCGGAGGAATATCGAACTCAAGTGTACGGTGGATAACGTATCCAAGTTTACGGTCGGAGGGATATTTGAATCCAAGTCACGGACGGTGGATATTTGAATCGAGTTTACGGACGACGGAATATCGAAACAATACGAGGAGCCGACCACACGGGAGAAGGAAACTGAGCATTTGATCGACCGGAGAAGCATTTCGAGCATCCGTGCAGCTGGTGAGAAGATACAACGGGCATACGAACGACATTACGACAACGCAACGCCAGAGAGAGGTATACAAAACTTGCTTGTTTATTCGAGGAGCAATAAGAATTGAAGTCAACCAATCACAAAAATCATAGCCACTCCCTCGATTTCTTCACGTAAATCATTGAAGTAAAGAAGTAAGATGGAGAAACTTACAGAGCAAAAGAAAGCAAATATAAAAAAGATGGCTTCTGATCGAATAATAAAATATTTAATTGAAGCCGGTCTAGACGTGGAAGAAGTCGATGTGATGTCTAGAGAAAATTTGATGGAAGCTTTAGCGGAGGTTTGGCTTAAAAAGGAAGCTGAAGAGAAAGGTGCGGTTGGTGGGGCTGAGGAAAAGCCAATTGAAAAAGCACAGGCACCGATGTCTATGGAGGCGTTGATGCAATTTATGATGATGAAGGAGGAGCAACGGAGGCAAGAAGAGAAAGAACGGAAACAAGAAGAGAAAGAGAAAGAGGAACAAAGGAGACAAGAAGAGAAAGAACGGAGACAAGAAGAGAAAGAACGAGTAGAACGATCAGAAAAACTCAGACAGGAAAAAGAGGAACAACGAAAACAAGAAGAGAAAGAACGGAGAAAAGAAGAGAAAGAGAAAGAGGACAAACGTAGACAAGAAGAGAAAGAGAAAGAGGACAAACGTAGACAAGAAGAGAAAGAGAAAGAGGAGCAAAGGAGGCAAGAAGAGAAAGAAAGGAGACAAGAAGAGAAACAAAGAGCAAGAGAAGCAGAAAGAATGAGACAAGAAGAGATAGAAATGCAGAAGCAGCAGTTCCAGCTTCAGTTAGAACAACTGAAAAAGATCGTGACGAAGCAGAACGAAGAAGGATGGAATTAATGATAGAATACGAGAGAGCAAGAAAAAGTGATGAAGAAATACGGAAACAACAGATCGAAGAGCAAAAGGCTCGTGAGGAAGACAAGGAAACTATGCGGTTGGCAGAATTAGAGAAAGCGGAAGAGATTCGACAGGAAGAATTGAGAATAGAGAAAGAAAATTTGGAAATGGCAGAACGAGAAAGGGAGGAACAAGTACAAATAGAACAAAAGAAACTCGCTCTTAAGGAAGCACAGCTCCGAGAAATGGCTATTGAAAAGGAGGAACGCAGAAGGCAGTTAGAATTGTTGCAGCAGAAGATAGAACAAGAAGAAATGCGTAGGGAAGAAGATCAAAATAGACTGAAGAAAAGAGACGAAGACGATAGAAGGAGCCGAGAGGAGTCAGAACAAAATAGGATCAGAGAAAGTGAGACAATGGTATCTAAGATTAAGAAGATAGGTGATGCAATGAAACACGTGTTACCTAAGATGCCATATGATATGATGGAAGTACCATTATATTTTGAGACAGTTGAGAATGCATTCAATAGTTTTACGGTGGAAAAGCAGTTTTGGGTCAAATTACTGTTACCACTAATGACACCAAGAGCGAGAACGGTGTTAAACCGATTGTCTTTTGATGATCTAGACAATTGCGATGTAGTGAAAGAACATTTACTGAAAGAATTTAAATTGACAGCGAGAGAATATCGATCACGATTTGCAGATGCGAAGAAAACGGCAGAAGAGACATACACTATGTTTACAGCCAGATTGAAGAATTTGCTGAACTATTATGTCAGAAGTAGGCGAGTGGGCAAAAACTACGAGAAGTTGTTTGATCTGTTGGTGGCAGATAAGTTGAAAGAATGTCTACCACCGGGTCCACTACAGTTTGTACTTGCAAAGGAGGGAACTGAATGCTTGGAAGCTAGTAACGTTGCAGATCTCGCAGACATACATGTAAACAATCGAATTGGTGTAATGTATCACGATAAACCGAAATATGAAGCATGGGGTAATAGTTCAAAGCAAACCAGGTGGAACAGTAATAACAAAGAAACAGGAAGCCAAGCCAGAAGTAATGAAGTAAGGAAAGATATAGGGTGACACAAAAGTTCGTTCACCGTTTTCAAAATGCGCTATCTCAGTAACAGCTTCATATTTCTTTATAATATTTTGTCAGTCTATACATCAGTCAAATGAAAGATACTGGTACAAATTTGATTATGATCCGGTGTGTTTTCGCCATTATTTATAAGAAAATGTAAAGACGACCAGTTTTTGCGGAAAAAACTGCGTTCATCAAATTAACACAATAAAGAAACTGTAAATTCGCCTAGCCTCGTATACAAGCGTGACAAGACACTGTTGTCACCTACATATAGGACATACACAGACGTCGGCTATTAGTGTACAGTGTCTCTTTTCTGCTTGACAGCACTGACTCTCCGGCAGGACTGGATCAGCCTCTGAAGTATCCCAACTGCTATCGATCCCCACGCTCGTTGGAGGCGATGCTTGAGCTGATCAGCGTTCTTTGGCTTAGGATTTTGATAAACGCTGAGAGATAAAATACCCCACAAGTTCTCAATAGGAGAGAGGTCCGGAGAGTTGGGTGGCCAATCCTTCGGCTTTATGTGTGACGGGAGGTTGTGTTGTCGTCTAGCCATTTCGTCGTCACAGCTTAGCCTAGGGGCCTATGTATGACAGCGTGCGCCATCCTGCTGAAATAATCCTAAGTCATTGTCAACAAATAACTTTCTTTGCATGACTCTGCCGTTGTCATTTTCTCTCTCGAACGCTGGCTTCACGATCTGCTCGAGAATGTTGGTGATGTAGGCCTACGTAGTACTGCGAGTTCTGTCTGGTACCATTTGGCACAAATCGAAGTGTAGTGCAGTCATACCACCCCAAACCATCAACGACGGACTAAATAAACTTCATCTGTGGAGCAGGCGGAACGCGTTCTTCCTATGCCGGATAGAGTCAGTGCTTTCATTAAGCAGAAAGGAGACACTGTACGCTAATAGCCTACGTCTGTGTATGTCCTATATAGGCAACAACAGTGTCTTGTCACGCTTGTATACGAGGCTAGGCGTATACACATTTTCTTTACTGTGTAAATTTGATGAATGCAGTCTTTTCCGCAAAAACTGGTCGTCTTTACATTTTCTTATAAATAATGGCGAAAACACACCGGATCATAATCAAATTTGTACCAGTATCTTGCATTTGACTGATGTATACACTGACAAAATATTATAAAGAAATATGAAGCCGTTACTGAGATAGCGCATTTTGAAAACGGTGAACGAACTTTTGTGTCACCCTATAGTTATCCTGGAAGACAGTTTGGGCAAGAAAGAAAAGAAGCAACGGGGGACAGACAAATTTACGGTCGAACTCCAGTGATGGGACGCCAAAGAGAAGGCAATGCAGCCTACACTCCGTACAATTACAGACGGCAGAGCACCGAACAGACAAGTATTGTTAGGAAACGATGCCATAATTGTCAGTCGGACACACATTTGGTGAAGGATTGCCAAGTACCACCAAGAATGACAAATCTGAGAAATAGATTTAGTCGAAGTGCAGAAAATCTCAGAGTAAATCAGATTCAAGTAATGAATGCACCTAATCAGCTGGAAGAACAAGATAACCGCGAAACGGAAGTGAAGTCAGTCATGAAGTGCACGCCTCAGTTTACTAGGCAGAGAGAAGTGGTAAAATCTGCTCCCATTACAGAAATTGGTCGAGAAACTGAAAGTAAAGATGATTGTCAACGTATGAAGAAGATTCTATTACAGCACGTGAATGTAGAGATACGGGGAAATGATGACAGTTGTCATCCCGTGCAAGTCCAAGCATTGATTGACTCTGGTACTGAGATTCCAGTAATCAACGAGGAATTATTGAAAGGAGCGATAGTAGAAGAAATTGGCAGAGTACATTTGCAATGTGTCGCTGGAGAGTCCATTCCAGCTAAGTTAGTGAAAATAGAAGTGCGGATGAGTTGTCATAACGTAGGAGGAAATTTGAAGGACAAGGAAGTAAATATTGCGCCATATTTAACTTTGGTATGTGCCAGCATTCCGGCAGTTTTGTGTAAAGATAACAAAGAAAAGTTCTTGCTACATCCAGAGATAATCGCAGAACTGAAAGAGATTCCACCAGTGAGTGTGCTGCAAGGAGAATTACAAGCGAATGTGACTACGAGAGCACAGAGTCGGAGAAGAGAAGTGGAAGAAGGAGAACAGGAAAAGCTAAATGAAAGTTTGCTAGATGATGACACAGAAAGCGAAGATGAACAAAGTGTTCAAGAAGAAGAAGATATTACATCCGGGAGCAATGAAATTGAAGAAGAGATGGCTGCATGTGAGCGTGATGATTATGATGATTCCGGAAGCGATAGTGAAGTGGATACGACTATGAGAGATTTGTTTGCTGAGAATACGAATGATGAGAGACAATTGGCAGATGCAACGAAATTTGAAGAGCAGCAGAGAAATGACGTGTCACTGAAGTCGTGGGGGAAGATAGCTGAAGACAAAGGATCAGAGTTTAGTGTGGTGAATGGTTTGATGTATAAGAGGCATCAAATGTTGGATCAGTTGGTGTACCAGTTGGTGTTGCCGAAGGAAAGAAGAATTCAGGTGATGGAATTGGCACACGAGTCAGTATTCGGCGGACACTTGGGAGAAGAGAAGACAAGAGAACGTATCAAGTTGTCCTTTGTGTGGCCAAGGATGCGTAAAGATGTGATGAAGTTCTGCAAGTCCTGTGAGAAGTGTCAGTTGAAAGCACGAAGTTTGGTGATGGATCGAGTGTCGATCACACCAATACCAAGGGAAGATGTTCCGTTCCGAAGAATGACAATGGACGTTGTAGGACCAATCGAACCGACGTCAGCAGCAGGGCATAAGTATTGCTTGTGCATAGTCGACTCATGTACAAGATGGCCGACAATCTTCTTGATGAAGTCATTGACTGCAAAAGCTGTATGCGAGGCTCTGATGAAGCTGTTCATGGATGTTGGAGTTCCGTCTGTGATAACGAGTGATAGAGGAACAAATTTTACAGCCAGCCTAACGAGAGAATTTCTGAAATTGATGGGATGTTGTCCTCGATTCGATTCGCCAGGACATCCAGAGGCGGCCGGAATAGTGGAGAGATGGAATCAAACGTTCAAGAAGATGGTTCATCATGTCATTGTGGAAAATCCGAGACAGTGGCACAAAATCATTCCATTTACTGTCTGGGCATTGAGAGAAGTGCCTAATGCAACTACAGGAGTGGCACCATATCTGCTGGTCTACGGAAAGTTGCCAAGAGGGCCACTAACCATTCTTAAAGAAAGCTGGACCAAAGAAATTAATCTACCACCGAACATTGGAGTGCAACCGGCAAAGTACTTGAAGAATTTAAGAGCAGACATGGAAAAAGCATTGACATTTGCTGAGAGTTGTGCTGATGAAAAACAAAAACAATACGCCGGTCAATATAACAAAAGAGCAAAAGATAAAGAATTCGAACCAGGAGAAAACGTCATCGTGTTGTATCCAACGTCAACCAATAAACTTATATCACGATGGCATGGTCCATGTACTGTCTTACAAAGAAGATCCAAATATTCGTATCTTGTGGACATGAATGAAAATGGTCGACGAATTGTTCATGCCAACAAGATGAGAAAGTTCATCACAAGATCATTGTCGTGTGGTCTGATTCGGGAAGAGGATGACGAATTCGGATCAGTTGTAGAAATACCACTGAAAGAAGGCCACTCAGAGACAAAACAGAAATCTCTCCAATTGGATAATGAACAAATTGGACACCTTACGAGCGATCAACAGAAACAATTGCTTGAAATACTAAATCGTTATGCAGACAGATTTTCTGACAAACCCGGACTATGCACATTAGTAGAACATGAAGTGGTGTTGAAACCTGACTTTCGAGAAAGAGAATTCATGGCATATCGAATACCACTAATATACCGTGCAGAAGTGGAAAGACAAATACAAGAGATGCTGAAAGAAAACATCATTCAACCATCGTCAAGCAGAATGGCAAGTCCACTTGTCATTGTCAAAAAGAAGGATGGATCCTTGAGACTGGCTTGCGACTACAGATACATTAACTCTTTTACTGAGAACTGTAGATATCCTATGCCAATCGTCAATGGTGTCTTGAGCAAAGTCGGGAAATCTAAGTTTATTTCCGTTATGGACTGTCGCAGTGCCTATTGGACTTGTCCTGTGAAGAAGAGTGACCAATGGAAGACTGCATTTGTTACACATAATGGACTGTACGAATTTACGCGCGTTCCTTTTGGAATGATTAACTCTGGACGGACTTTTGTAAAAGCGATAAATATGATTTTCCAACCGATTCATGAATTCACTGAACCGTATGTTGATGACATTGCTGTACATTCTGATGATTGGGACATTCATTTAAAACATTTGGAATTGTTTTTGAAACAAATAAGACTGCATAATGTAACGTTGAACTTGAAAAAATGTGTGTTTGGTAAGAGTGAGGTGAAATTCATCGGTCACCTTATAGGATCAGGGAAGAAGATGATGAATCCCGATAGGATTGACAGTTTGATTAATTTGAAGAAACCTGAAACGAAGAAGCAAGTGAAACAGGTCTTAGGATTTTTTGGATTTTACAGACAATTTATTTGTAATTTTGCTGAAATTGCTAAACCATTGACAGACTTAACCAGTAAAAAAGTACCTGAAAACATTGTTTGGACTGAGACACATCAGAAATCCTTTGATTCACTGAAACAGATTGTATTGTCAAATGTGGTTCTATATATGTTTGAGGTTGGTAAACCATTTAATTTGTACTGTGATAGCAGTGATTTTGCTGTGGGAGCTGTTCTGTCACAGGTGGACGATGAAGGGATAGAACGTCCCGTTTCATTTATCAGTCAGAAGCTGACAGATACCCAGAGGAGATGGGCGACGATTGAGAAGGAAGCCTATGCAATCATATGGGCTTTAAACAAGTTGAAAGAAATTATTATTGGTTCTAAAATCAATGTGTTTACAGACCATAATCCTTTAGTTTACTTGACTGAATCAATGTCGAAATCTGCTAAGTTAGTCAGATGGTCATTATCGTTGCAAAATTTTGACATTATGTTGAACTACAAGAAAGGCAAGCTGAATGTAGTAGCTGATTGTTTGTCTAGACTGTAGCGTAGGATATGTAAGATATTTTATGATGTTATATTAAGAATTGTTTGCATTGTTTAATTAAGGTACGTTCGCTAATTTCTATGATAATTAGCTCTCTTTAAAAGAAAGGAAAGCGGTAATGTAAGCTAATTTTGTATAACATATAGTGGTCAGCTAATTGTTGAGCGTACAGATAGGCCAGCTGGCTGAGTGGCGGGAAAGTCGCCGCTGCACGACCGTCGCCGGAGAGAGAGAGAGACAGAGACAGAGAGAAGAACAGAGAGAGGCAGAGAGAAGGACAGTGCGACTGAAGGAAGAATGTACGCTTAGGGTGAGATAGGCTTTGGTAGGAGTGCTAGTCATGTGTATAAGGTGTAGATATACAGTTAGAGAAAGAGATAATAAGATGGCGTTTCTGGCGTGTCATTGAATTGTTGTTCGTTATTGTTCCATTTTGCGTTGAACATTACTGTTGGAGATTCAAAGAATTGAATACAAGAAACCGATCGTTGTTTTAAGTAAACAAGTTAAAGAACTTTAGACACTTATAAACTAGCCATTAGCTACCTCAGTACAGTCATTAGGTTAGGCCTATAGGCTGCGCTGCTGAACTAAAAGAAGAGACTGGAAAGGCGTGAGGGATAAGCTCACATTTGGTGACAGCGGTGGGATATCGAGCTCAAGTACGAACGGTGGGATATTCGAATCCAAGTTTACGGTCGGAGGAATATCGAACTCAAGTGTACGGTGGATAACGTATCCAAGTTTACGGTCGGAGGGATATTTGAATCCAAGTCACGGACGGTGGATATTTGAATCGAGTTTACGGACGACGGAATATCGAAACAATACGAGGAGCCGACCACACGGGAGAAGGAAACTGAGCATTTGATCGACCGGAGAAGCATTTCGAGCATCCGTGCAGCTGGTGAGAAGATACAACGGGCATACGAACGACATTACGACAACGCAACGCCAGAGAGAGGTATACAAAACTTGCTTGTTTATTCGAGGAGCAATAAGAATTGAAGTCAACCAATCACAAAAATCATAGCCACTCCCTCGATTTCTTCACGTAAATCATTGAAGTAAAGAAGTAAGATGGAGAAACTTACAGAGCAAAAGAAAGCAAATATAAAAAAGATGGCTTCTGATCGAATAATAAAATATTTAATTGAAGCCGGTCTAGACGTGGAAGAAGTCGATGTGATGTCTAGAGAAAATTTGATGGAAGCTTTAGCGGAGGTTTGGCTTAAAAAGGAAGCTGAAGAGAAAGGTGCGGTTGGTGGGGCTGAGGAAAAGCCAATTGAAAAAGCACAGGCACCGATGTCTATGGAGGCGTTGATGCAATTTATGATGATGAAGGAGGAGCAACGGAGGCAAGAAGAGAAAGAACGGAAACAAGAAGAGAAAGAGAAAGAGGAACAAAGGAGACAAGAAGAGAAAGAACGGAGACAAGAAGAGAAAGAACGAGTAGAACGATCAGAAAAACTCAGACAGGAAAAAGAGGAACAACGAAAACAAGAAGAGAAAGAACGGAGAAAAGAAGAGAAAGAGAAAGAGGACAAACGTAGACAAGAAGAGAAAGAGAAAGAGGACAAACGTAGACAAGAAGAGAAAGAGAAAGAGGAGCAAAGGAGGCAAGAAGAGAAAGAAAGGAGACAAGAAGAGAAACAAAGAGCAAGAGAAGCAGAAAGAATGAGACAAGAAGAGATAGAAATGCAGAAGCAGCAGTTCCAGCTTCAGTTAGAACAACTGAAAAAGATCGTGACGAAGCAGAACGAAGAAGGATGGAATTAATGATAGAATACGAGAGAGCAAGAAAAAGTGATGAAGAAATACGGAAACAACAGATCGAAGAGCAAAAGGCTCGTGAGGAAGACAAGGAAACTATGCGGTTGGCAGAATTAGAGAAAGCGGAAGAGATTCGACAGGAAGAATTGAGAATAGAGAAAGAAAATTTGGAAATGGCAGAACGAGAAAGGGAGGAACAAGTACAAATAGAACAAAAGAAACTCGCTCTTAAGGAAGCACAGCTCCGAGAAATGGCTATTGAAAAGGAGGAACGCAGAAGGCAGTTAGAATTGTTGCAGCAGAAGATAGAACAAGAAGAAATGCGTAGGGAAGAAGATCAAAATAGACTGAAGAAAAGAGACGAAGACGATAGAAGGAGCCGAGAGGAGTCAGAACAAAATAGGATCAGAGAAAGTGAGACAATGGTATCTAAGATTAAGAAGATAGGTGATGCAATGAAACACGTGTTACCTAAGATGCCATATGATATGATGGAAGTACCATTATATTTTGAGACAGTTGAGAATGCATTCAATAGTTTTACGGTGGAAAAGCAGTTTTGGGTCAAATTACTGTTACCACTAATGACACCAAGAGCGAGAACGGTGTTAAACCGATTGTCTTTTGATGATCTAGACAATTGCGATGTAGTGAAAGAACATTTACTGAAAGAATTTAAATTGACAGCGAGAGAATATCGATCACGATTTGCAGATGCGAAGAAAACGGCAGAAGAGACATACACTATGTTTACAGCCAGATTGAAGAATTTGCTGAACTATTATGTCAGAAGTAGGCGAGTGGGCAAAAACTACGAGAAGTTGTTTGATCTGTTGGTGGCAGATAAGTTGAAAGAATGTCTACCACCGGGTCCACTACAGTTTGTACTTGCAAAGGAGGGAACTGAATGCTTGGAAGCTAGTAACGTTGCAGATCTCGCAGACATACATGTAAACAATCGAATTGGTGTAATGTATCACGATAAACCGAAATATGAAGCATGGGGTAATAGTTCAAAGCAAACCAGGTGGAACAGTAATAACAAAGAAACAGGAAGCCAAGCCAGAAGTAATGAAGTAAGGAAAGATATAGGGTGACACAAAAGTTCGTTCACCGTTTTCAAAATGCGCTATCTCAGTAACAGCTTCATATTTCTTTATAATATTTTGTCAGTCTATACATCAGTCAAATGAAAGATACTGGTACAAATTTGATTATGATCCGGTGTGTTTTCGCCATTATTTATAAGAAAATGTAAAGACGACCAGTTTTTGCGGAAAAAACTGCGTTCATCAAATTAACACAATAAAGAAACTGTAAATTCGCCTAGCCTCGTATACAAGCGTGACAAGACACTGTTGTCACCTACATATAGGACATACACAGACGTCGGCTATTAGTGTACAGTGTCTCTTTTCTGCTTGACAGCACTGACTCTCCGGCAGGACTGGATCAGCCTCTGAAGTATCCCAACTGCTATCGATCCCCACGCTCGTTGGAGGCGATGCTTGAGCTGATCAGCGTTCTTTGGCTTAGGATTTTGATAAACGCTGAGAGATAAAATACCCCACAAGTTCTCAATAGGAGAGAGGTCCGGAGAGTTGGGTGGCCAATCCTTCGGCTTTATGTGTGACGGGAGGTTGTGTTGTCGTCTAGCCATTTCGTCGTCACAGCTTAGCCTAGGGGCCTATGTATGACAGCGTGCGCCATCCTGCTGAAATAATCCTAAGTCATTGTCAACAAATAACTTTCTTTGCATGACTCTGCCGTTGTCATTTTCTCTCTCGAACGCTGGCTTCACGATCTGCTCGAGAATGTTGGTGATGTAGGCCTACGTAGTACTGCGAGTTCTGTCTGGTACCATTTGGCACAAATCGAAGTGTAGTGCAGTCATACCACCCCAAACCATCAACGACGGACTAAATAAACTTCATCTGTGGAGCAGGCGGAACGCGTTCTTCCTATGCCGGATAGAGTCAGTGCTTTCATTAAGCAGAAAGGAGACACTGTACGCTAATAGCCTACGTCTGTGTATGTCCTATATAGGCAACAACAGTGTCTTGTCACGCTTGTATACGAGGCTAGGCGTATACACATTTTCTTTACTGTGTAAATTTGATGAATGCAGTCTTTTCCGCAAAAACTGGTCGTCTTTACATTTTCTTATAAATAATGGCGAAAACACACCGGATCATAATCAAATTTGTACCAGTATCTTGCATTTGACTGATGTATACACTGACAAAATATTATAAAGAAATATGAAGCCGTTACTGAGATAGCGCATTTTGAAAACGGTGAACGAACTTTTGTGTCACCCTATAGTTATCCTGGAAGACAGTTTGGGCAAGAAAGAAAAGAAGCAACGGGGGACAGACAAATTTACGGTCGAACTCCAGTGATGGGACGCCAAAGAGAAGGCAATGCAGCCTACACTCCGTACAATTACAGACGGCAGAGCACCGAACAGACAAGTATTGTTAGGAAACGATGCCATAATTGTCAGTCGGACACACATTTGGTGAAGGATTGCCAAGTACCACCAAGAATGACAAATCTGAGAAATAGATTTAGTCGAAGTGCAGAAAATCTCAGAGTAAATCAGATTCAAGTAATGAATGCACCTAATCAGCTGGAAGAACAAGATAACCGCGAAACGGAAGTGAAGTCAGTCATGAAGTGCACGCCTCAGTTTACTAGGCAGAGAGAAGTGGTAAAATCTGCTCCCATTACAGAAATTGGTCGAGAAACTGAAAGTAAAGATGATTGTCAACGTATGAAGAAGATTCTATTACAGCACGTGAATGTAGAGATACGGGGAAATGATGACAGTTGTCATCCCGTGCAAGTCCAAGCATTGATTGACTCTGGTACTGAGATTCCAGTAATCAACGAGGAATTATTGAAAGGAGCGATAGTAGAAGAAATTGGCAGAGTACATTTGCAATGTGTCGCTGGAGAGTCCATTCCAGCTAAGTTAGTGAAAATAGAAGTGCGGATGAGTTGTCATAACGTAGGAGGAAATTTGAAGGACAAGGAAGTAAATATTGCGCCATATTTAACTTTGGTATGTGCCAGCATTCCGGCAGTTTTGTGTAAAGATAACAAAGAAAAGTTCTTGCTACATCCAGAGATAATCGCAGAACTGAAAGAGATTCCACCAGTGAGTGTGCTGCAAGGAGAATTACAAGCGAATGTGACTACGAGAGCACAGAGTCGGAGAAGAGAAGTGGAAGAAGGAGAACAGGAAAAGCTAAATGAAAGTTTGCTAGATGATGACACAGAAAGCGAAGATGAACAAAGTGTTCAAGAAGAAGAAGATATTACATCCGGGAGCAATGAAATTGAAGAAGAGATGGCTGCATGTGAGCGTGATGATTATGATGATTCCGGAAGCGATAGTGAAGTGGATACGACTATGAGAGATTTGTTTGCTGAGAATACGAATGATGAGAGACAATTGGCAGATGCAACGAAATTTGAAGAGCAGCAGAGAAATGACGTGTCACTGAAGTCGTGGGGGAAGATAGCTGAAGACAAAGGATCAGAGTTTAGTGTGGTGAATGGTTTGATGTATAAGAGGCATCAAATGTTGGATCAGTTGGTGTACCAGTTGGTGTTGCCGAAGGAAAGAAGAATTCAGGTGATGGAATTGGCACACGAGTCAGTATTCGGCGGACACTTGGGAGAAGAGAAGACAAGAGAACGTATCAAGTTGTCCTTTGTGTGGCCAAGGATGCGTAAAGATGTGATGAAGTTCTGCAAGTCCTGTGAGAAGTGTCAGTTGAAAGCACGAAGTTTGGTGATGGATCGAGTGTCGATCACACCAATACCAAGGGAAGATGTTCCGTTCCGAAGAATGACAATGGACGTTGTAGGACCAATCGAACCGACGTCAGCAGCAGGGCATAAGTATTGCTTGTGCATAGTCGACTCATGTACAAGATGGCCGACAATCTTCTTGATGAAGTCATTGACTGCAAAAGCTGTATGCGAGGCTCTGATGAAGCTGTTCATGGATGTTGGAGTTCCGTCTGTGATAACGAGTGATAGAGGAACAAATTTTACAGCCAGCCTAACGAGAGAATTTCTGAAATTGATGGGATGTTGTCCTCGATTCGATTCGCCAGGACATCCAGAGGCGGCCGGAATAGTGGAGAGATGGAATCAAACGTTCAAGAAGATGGTTCATCATGTCATTGTGGAAAATCCGAGACAGTGGCACAAAATCATTCCATTTACTGTCTGGGCATTGAGAGAAGTGCCTAATGCAACTACAGGAGTGGCACCATATCTGCTGGTCTACGGAAAGTTGCCAAGAGGGCCACTAACCATTCTTAAAGAAAGCTGGACCAAAGAAATTAATCTACCACCGAACATTGGAGTGCAACCGGCAAAGTACTTGAAGAATTTAAGAGCAGACATGGAAAAAGCATTGACATTTGCTGAGAGTTGTGCTGATGAAAAACAAAAACAATACGCCGGTCAATATAACAAAAGAGCAAAAGATAAAGAATTCGAACCAGGAGAAAACGTCATCGTGTTGTATCCAACGTCAACCAATAAACTTATATCACGATGGCATGGTCCATGTACTGTCTTACAAAGAAGATCCAAATATTCGTATCTTGTGGACATGAATGAAAATGGTCGACGAATTGTTCATGCCAACAAGATGAGAAAGTTCATCACAAGATCATTGTCGTGTGGTCTGATTCGGGAAGAGGATGACGAATTCGGATCAGTTGTAGAAATACCACTGAAAGAAGGCCACTCAGAGACAAAACAGAAATCTCTCCAATTGGATAATGAACAAATTGGACACCTTACGAGCGATCAACAGAAACAATTGCTTGAAATACTAAATCGTTATGCAGACAGATTTTCTGACAAACCCGGACTATGCACATTAGTAGAACATGAAGTGGTGTTGAAACCTGACTTTCGAGAAAGAGAATTCATGGCATATCGAATACCACTAATATACCGTGCAGAAGTGGAAAGACAAATACAAGAGATGCTGAAAGAAAACATCATTCAACCATCGTCAAGCAGAATGGCAAGTCCACTTGTCATTGTCAAAAAGAAGGATGGATCCTTGAGACTGGCTTGCGACTACAGATACATTAACTCTTTTACTGAGAACTGTAGATATCCTATGCCAATCGTCAATGGTGTCTTGAGCAAAGTCGGGAAATCTAAGTTTATTTCCGTTATGGACTGTCGCAGTGCCTATTGGACTTGTCCTGTGAAGAAGAGTGACCAATGGAAGACTGCATTTGTTACACATAATGGACTGTACGAATTTACGCGCGTTCCTTTTGGAATGATTAACTCTGGACGGACTTTTGTAAAAGCGATAAATATGATTTTCCAACCGATTCATGAATTCACTGAACCGTATGTTGATGACATTGCTGTACATTCTGATGATTGGGACATTCATTTAAAACATTTGGAATTGTTTTTGAAACAAATAAGACTGCATAATGTAACGTTGAACTTGAAAAAATGTGTGTTTGGTAAGAGTGAGGTGAAATTCATCGGTCACCTTATAGGATCAGGGAAGAAGATGATGAATCCCGATAGGATTGACAGTTTGATTAATTTGAAGAAACCTGAAACGAAGAAGCAAGTGAAACAGGTCTTAGGATTTTTTGGATTTTACAGACAATTTATTTGTAATTTTGCTGAAATTGCTAAACCATTGACAGACTTAACCAGTAAAAAAGTACCTGAAAACATTGTTTGGACTGAGACACATCAGAAATCCTTTGATTCACTGAAACAGATTGTATTGTCAAATGTGGTTCTATATATGTTTGAGGTTGGTAAACCATTTAATTTGTACTGTGATAGCAGTGATTTTGCTGTGGGAGCTGTTCTGTCACAGGTGGACGATGAAGGGATAGAACGTCCCGTTTCATTTATCAGTCAGAAGCTGACAGATACCCAGAGGAGATGGGCGACGATTGAGAAGGAAGCCTATGCAATCATATGGGCTTTAAACAAGTTGAAAGAAATTATTATTGGTTCTAAAATCAATGTGTTTACAGACCATAATCCTTTAGTTTACTTGACTGAATCAATGTCGAAATCTGCTAAGTTAGTCAGATGGTCATTATCGTTGCAAAATTTTGACATTATGTTGAACTACAAGAAAGGCAAGCTGAATGTAGTAGCTGATTGTTTGTCTAGACTGTAGCGTAGGATATGTAAGATATTTTATGATGTTATATTAAGAATTGTTTGCATTGTTTAATTAAGGTACGTTCGCTAATTTCTATGATAATTAGCTCTCTTTAAAAGAAAGGAAAGCGGTAATGTAAGCTAATTTTGTATAACATATAGTGGTCAGCTAATTGTTGAGCGTACAGATAGGCCAGCTGGCTGAGTGGCGGGAAAGTCGCCGCTGCACGACCGTCGCCGGAGAGAGAGAGAGACAGAGACAGAGAGAAGGACAGAGAGAGGCAGAGAGAAGGACAGTGCGACTGAAGGAAGAATGTACGCTTAGGGTGAGATAGGCTTTGGTAGGAGTGCTAGTCATGTGTATAAGGTGTAGATATACAGTTAGAGAAAGAGATAATAAGATGGCGTTTCTGGCGTGTCATTGAATTGTTGTTCGTTATTGTTCCATTTTGCGTTGAACATTACTGTTGGAGATTCAAAGAATTGAATACAAGAAACCGATCGTTGTTTTAAGTAAACAAGTTAAAGAACTTTAGACACTTATAAACTAGCCATTAGCTACCTCAGTACAGTCATTAGGTTAGGCCTATAGGCTGCGCTGCTGAACTAAAAGAAGAGACTGGAAAGGCGTGAGGGATAAGCTCACAACAATCTTCGCTGTTTCGTATGTCCTTACTACCTTAATTTAGAAAAATTGCTCAAAGCATATATCTGTAACTTAGAAATTTTAAGAGTTCGCGTGTGTGTGTTGAAAAGCCTGCCTGTGCATTACCTTGTAGTGGAAAAGTTGCCTGTGTGTGTGTGTGTCAGATGGTCTTACTTGTATGAGAAATGCTGCATGTGTTCGATATTTGGTCATGTTTGAACTGGAAAAGTTGCGTGGGAGCCGCCTTGGGCGCAGAAGTTTGGTCATTTTTGATCTTATCATATTGTTAAATGCTGCAATTGCGCCACCTACGGAATTGAAGATTGTGTGTTTCCATATCTTTTGGATTCTTGTGTGTGTAAAAGAGTGAAGATGCGACACCTAGGGAATTGAAGATTGTGTGTTTCCATATCTTTTGGATTCTTGTGTGTGTAAAAGAGTGAAGATGCGACATCTTGTGAATTGAAGATTGTGTGTTTCCATATCTTTTGGATTCTTGTGTGTGTAAAAGAGTGAAGATGCGCCACCTTGTGAATTGAAAGATGCATATCTGGGATATTTGGACTTAGCCTCGCGAGAAATTCTGTGTATGTGTGTGTGTATGTGTGTATGTGCGTATGATGTAGAAAGGTGGTCATGTTGCAATCGGTTGATAGATCTGCTGCCCGATTCATCGATTTTTTGAGTTTCTGTGTGCAAGGAAGTAAGAAATGTCGCCATCTTGGATGTGAAAGGTTGAAGTATTTGTCGGTTTTTGAGTTTGTGTTCGCAAGAAAGTTATAAATATCACCATCTTGGGAGTGGAAGGTTGAAGTATTCGTCGGTTTCTAAGATTGTGTGTGCAAGGAAATAAGAAATGTCGCCATCTTGGGATTGGAAGGTTGAAGTATTTGTCGGTTTTTGAGTTTGTGTTCGCAAGAAAGTTATAAATATCACCATCTTGGGAGTGGAAGGTTGAAGTATTCGTCGGTTTCTAAGATTGTGTTTGCAAGGAAATAAGAAATATCGCCATCTTGGGATTGGAAGGTTGAAGTATTCGTTGGTTTCTAAGATTGTGTGTGCTTGAAATGTAGAAAGGCCGCTATATTGGCGAAGTCTGTCTGAGCGTTTCTTGGGTTTTTGGATTTGTACTTGCTTGAAATGTAAGAAATATAGAAGAAATATAGAAGAAAAATGGCGCTTGTCTGCTATAGTTTGCTTAGTATTGTAAGAAATGCTGAATAGTTGCCATAATTTAGTATAATTTAATTGTATATATTGCCATTATATGCATATTTTCGGATAAAATATTGAATATTGAGAATATTTTTGGTAAATATGTAGGACTTATCTTCTTCTGGTTGGTTCATGGTTAGGATTTAGCAGTTACAGGATTCTTAAATTTTATGTATGTAAGTCAAAGTTGTGTATGTGGATGGTCGGTGTGGAGATTTGGAGGAGGAGGTGGAATGTATGTAGGATTTCTCGCCTTCTGATTGGTCGCTCACTAGATTTCTCGCTTTCTGATTGCCCGGCTCTTGTGCGTAAAATGAATAATTGTGATTGGGGAGGGGTGGAATGGCGGGTTGGAGGGTGAGGTTGAATGCTGTGAGGGTTGAGAGATGCCGTGCATATGGAATCTAGCCTACTGTTTGCGCCATCTCTAAGTTTCTCGCTTTCGTACTGTTCAGCTCTAGTGTGTAAAATGAATATTTGTGAGTGGGGAGGGGTGGAATGGAGGATTGGATGATGAGGTTGAAGGGTGTGGATGGAGAGTATGTGGAGTTTCTTGTTTGTTTGTGTGTGTGTGTGTGCGTGTGTGTGTGTGTGTGTGTGTGTGTGTATGTGTGTCGGGTTGGAGGTTGAGGTTGAAGGGCGTGGATGGAGAGTATGTGGAGTTTTTTGTTTGTTTTTGTGTGTGTGTGTGTGTGTGTGTGCGTGTTAATGTGTGGGTGTGTGTATGTGTGAGTGTGTGCGTTCGGACAGAAACGGACAAATTCGGGCAGAGTCGGATGAGTCATCGAAACTTCTTGGACAGAAACGGACAACGTTGGGCAGAAAGGGATGAATCATCGGACACGATTGGACAAGTCTGTGGATATTAGCAGCAGATGTTCACCTCTGGCATGCAGCCGACCGCCGCATGAGTCAGCTTATGCGTGTGTTGTGGCGAGTCGTAGAGAGAGGGAGAATGCGGAGAGGGAGGAGGAGGAGAGGGAGAGGGAGGAGGAGAGGGTGAAGGATGATGAGGAGCGGGAGGAGGAGGTAGAGGAGAGGGAGAAGAAGGAGCGTGAGGAGGAGGTAGAGGAGAGGGAAAAGGAGGAGCGTGAGGAGGAGGTAGAGGAGAGGGAGAAGGAGGAGCGTGAGGAGGAGGTAGAGGAGAGGGAGAAGAAGGAGCGTGAGGAGGAGGTAGAGGAGAGGGAAAAGGAGGAGCGTGAGGAGGAGGTAGAGGAGAGGGAGAAGGAGGAGCGTGAGGAGGAGGTAGAGGAGAGCATAGGCGTAACTTTCTATTATGACGGTGGTGTCCTGTCACCACCACTTTTAAAAGTGGTGGTGACAGTCACCATAGGCGTACGAGGCGGGGGTCCAGGGGGGCAAATGCCCCCCCAAATTTCGGGCAAATGTGTTTTTCGGGCAAAGGAGGCATGGACGGGAAAAAATATTTCGATTTTTTTTTAGCAAAACAGGCACGGGCAGATTTTTTCGGGCACACACGGGGGAAAAAACTACATGCTCTCCAGATTAACGGGAAAATCCTAAATATTTGGGCGAATGACTAAAAAAGGTCATCAGTTTTTCGGACGGGAAAAAACCCTAAGATTTTTTGGGCGGATGACCAAAAAAAAAACGTCATCAAATTTTTCGGGCAAAAAATTTTTTTTGCCCCCCCCACTACTGAAATGTCCCGTACGCCTATGACAGTCACCACCACTTTTTGGTCCGGCAAATTAATATTTTTTAAACATTACCTGTCTAACATAATATATAGCCTATAATTTTTGCTATTCGTGACTAACATCGCAAATTCGCAATTGCATATAATATTTGGATAGCCAAAAATTTTCATGTTAAAAAATATTTATTTGCCGGACCAAAAGGGGGTGGTGATTTTATTACAAAATCCAAAGGAAAAAGGGCCAACAAGCTAAACAGCTATCTCTTGGACAATATAATTGCTCGAATGAGAGGATACTGGGAGCCTTATACTATTTGGAAGTTTGGACATGATTCAACTGAAGACGACAACATAATATGTAAAGTTGGTTGCTGACAGCAAACATTTTGCGCAGTAGGAGCAAGAGTGACTTACAATAATATATCATCCTATCAGGTTGGTCAGATAGGAGCGCGGGCAGCTAATTATTAAGACGTACAGCTGTGACACATAAAATATACACCGTGGTTCAATAAAAAGTAAACGAAACTGTTTTTTGTATATCTTTAATGCCTGATTATCAATCATATTAAAATTTTCCCGATATTTAGAGAATTGAACCAAGAATATGATACCAGCATATCATGTCATAAATTTAAACGGATAAAAAATGAATCTTTCAACTTCATCTGCCGAAATTTGAGTTTACGAGATATTTTCCTCTGGGTTTGGTAATAAAGTACTTCAAAAATGAAAACAGTCTTTAATATGTTTGTGAATAAACTCTAAGTAGTAGCCTATTGTTGATTATTAAACAACGAAGATGTCATAGGCGACAGGATTTAATACTGAGCTGCTCGGAATCCATAATGTGGTAGAATTGAAGTATGGTGTCTGTCTTGATAGCATTTCGATGGAGGCTCTGTGGGCTGGCATTGTTCTGTTGAAAAGGAAAGTAGCCTTCTGGGGCTATAGATTTCTGATAACAGGTAGAAAATGTTGTGACAACAGAACGCTGCGATAATAGACTCCGTTCGTTTTTACTTCAGAATAACTGAAGGTCAAATGCGAACGATTAGGCGTTCAAACCGCAACGAACATCATAACAGACTTGCTGAAAAATTAAATTTTGGCACATGAAGTTGATTCATTTAATCCTATCCGTTCCAATTTATGACATGATAAGTTGGAAACATACTGTTTGTTCAATTCTATAAATATGGGGAAAAGTTAAGTATGATTGATGATCATCAGGCATTAGAGATATGTCAAAAACAGTTTGGCTTACTTTTTTATTGAAGCACGGTGTAAGTTCATACACAACATTATCATCTAGATGGGAAAAGAATGCTTTTAGAGAGGGGGAAGACAGAGAGGCATATACGTTCATCTTAGAACCCAATACTACGTTCGATTTTACACACGAATATAAGTAAATTTAAAATGAATAAAGCTGATAAATATAGTGCTATGTGTAGGCTATACAATAGTATAGGCCTACATGTGGAGGAGCGCCTTTGAAATTATTTGAAAATTTTATCCGTTATTTTTCAAGTTGCCAGCTGGATTGGGATGATGTGAGTATAGCTACAATTAAGCAAAAAGTGCAAATGCACACTACTTTCACATAGAATTGATTAATTAATTATCGAGTCAGACGAATAAAATGTAAGTAATCTGGATACATGAAATGGCTGTGTTTTAAACGTTGTCTTTATGATCCGTGAATGGAAAGATCGTGGAGCGCACCAGCGAGAGAGATGAAAGAGATGAAAGAGGGTAAAGAGTGAGAACGGAGAAGGAGTGGAGAAAGAGTTAGTTATCACTAGACTATACAGTTTATCCTAAATTCGTCTATGGGGAGGGGCGGAGAAAGCCGATGCAGAGAAGATAAGGGATAAGTTTTGAGCTGAGGAATTGTCACCACCACTTTTCAGGAGAAAGTTACGCCCATGGAGGAGAGGGAGAAGGAGAAGCGTGAGGAGGAGGTAGAGGAGAGGGAGAAGGAGGAGCGTGAGGAGGAGGTAGAGGAGAGGGAGAAGGAGGAGCGTGAGGAGGAGGTAGAGGAGAGGGAGAAGGAGGAGGAGATGTTGTGGAGCTGACCATATAGTGCTAAATAGGGCCCAGTAATTACTAATCATAGCTAACTAATTATTAAAAATAGCTAACTAATTACTAATAATATCTGATTATATGAGTGAATGGAGCATTGTAATGCTAATTAGGGGTCGCGGGGTCTTTGTTACACTAATTAGGGGTCGCTAATTACTAATAATAGCTAACTAATTACTAAAAATATCTAACTAATTACTAATAATCGCTAATTATATGAGTTGTCGGTGCCATTGTTGTGCTATTTATGGTTATGTGCGCCTTTGTTGTGCTAATTAGGGGTAGATAATTAATAGGATTATGGTAATCTAATTAGTAGGATTAAGTTAATCTAATTAGTATGATTACGATAATCGAATTGATCTAATTAAGATGATCTAATTAAGATGATCTAATTAAGATGACCTGATTAAGATGGCCTAATTAAGATGACCTTGACCTTTTCCCTTGACCTTGACCTTTGACCTTGTACTTTGGCCCATTTATTCGTACCCATACCCTGCAAAAAATGATTCTAGAACTCTCGTATTCACACTACTGACCATTGACTTTGGGAGATAGGGGATCCTCAGTCCTCTGTCTCCCAAAGTCTCCTTCAAAGCATACAGGCCTCACCACCAGTACGGTAGCTGACAGCACAGATTCTTTTACCAATCTGGATATTGGTTTCTTTTTTAGATGATTGGTAAAAGTGGAATTTACATTTGAAAACTAGTCTAAGCGGTACACAAAAGTAAACTGCACTTTTTGAACACGTGTTGCCGCTTGGCACAGTTGTAGTTGGGACCCAAGAGAACATTTCAAGAAGGTGAGGCATCCGAAATTTCCCTTAGAATTCAAGATGGCGACTTTTTCAAAATGGCGGCCTGAGGCTAAGAATTTCTTATAAATCATCGTATCATCTCGTGTCTGGTGTCGTTTCTATATATTTCTGACTCGAATAACATGAATCCAAGGTCAAAATCAACTTTAGACATCAAAATTAAGCCAAAAGAAGTATTTTTACATTAAAAACAGCAACATTGCTATTACAATTTATCAAATAGTTCTTCATTTCCATTGCTTGTTTTCCAATTTTCCTGTGGCATATTCCTTCATCGCTCTGGATGTTTTCTCACAGTTTCGATTAGGCCTACTATGCATCGGAACCATTGGGAATTATCTTTAGAACTCAAAATGGCGGCTTCTTAAAAATGGCGTCCTGCGTCAAAGACATTCATACAAATTGTCAAGACATGTCACGTCTAGTGTCGTTTACACATATGATTTTTGAATCGAATAACACCAATCTAAGGTTAAAATCATCATTGGACATCAATATAAAGCCAATATGATAATATGTTTTGCAAAACAGCAAAACTGTTTTTATGAAAACAAATATTTATTTTGTTTTCGTTGCTTTTCTTCGGTTCCTCGTGGCATCCTTCCTCGTGTATCTGGGTGGTACTTGCAATTCTATTTATAATTATTAAAAATTTTAATCAGACTAAATAGCTAAAACCCCCAAATCGCAGTTTTTCATATTTCCGCCCGGAAAGAGAAAACGCACGCCCGGCAGTTATGACCAACAATACAACGATTATGACGATGACGACAATGATTATGATGATGACGACAATGATTATGATGATGACGACAACGACGACGTCATTATCCGATCCGTCTCCCTTGGCAACAGCGTCCGGCCCTGCGCCGTTATGGATGAGTGATTCGTTGATGACAAGATAGAAGAAGGTTCGAGCCTGACGAACAGTTGACCGTGATCACGGACCTTGACCTCCACGAAAAACGTCAGATTGGTCGATTTAGATAAGCTGGTGGTGGATTTTTTCGGTTCTACCTCGACGCCAACAAAAGGCCCTCAAGGACGACCGATCTCTCCCGCATAAATAGCGAAACGAGCTGCTGAGGAGGCTAGACTTTGAATCAGCATTTCTCCATCAATTTCAGGAGCCGTCCATTGACTCAAGTCATGACGTCCGATTGACGTCAATGGCAATGGACCTATTGTGACGGTCCTGACAGAGTCTGGAGTGGCCGAGGTGTCTGAGGATGATCTCAATGGAACCTTCGTCATTCATCTCAGAGTCAACAATCCGGATGACCGGTTAAACGGACAGACGACGTGTTCACTGGACGGTGACGGGGTCTCGCTGTTGGACCCAATCTACTACGATCAGTACAAAATTACTACGGCAGCATTAGAGTCAGTGGACCGTGAAGCGACAGCTGAGCACCGTCTGACCACTGTCTGTAGTGATCTTGTATATCTAATGCAGTTTTAAGCATGGTGGAACTGACTGTCACGGTTGTTGACGAGAACGATAATCCTCTGTCTTTTACGAGCGATATCTACGAGGCCATTGAGAACATCTACCCTGGTCAACATATGGCTCTTGTGGAGGCAGCGGACCGTTACGAAGGACTGAGCGTAGTCATTCGATACGCAATTGACGAACAATTGAAGGAAATGATCGATGTCCACCCTTCGAAAGGCATCGTCACGGCCAAGGCCAGTTTCGATCTGGAGGTCACACCAAAGGTCAGCGAACCCATCTTGGCCTTTGGCCTTGGGACACCATCTCTGACGTCATCAGCATTGCCTTTGTTGACCATCAAAGACATTGACGACGAGATTCCACGGAACACTGAGTTCAGCTACAACTTCGATGTCCTGGAAAACCAGCCCGCTACGCAAGTATGAGATCATCATGGTCGACTAGCTGATGCCAGTCGTTGCAAGAGATGCTGATGCAGAAGACAATGCCCGTCTCTCCTATATTATATACCTCAGCATCCTGTAGACGCCCACTTAATTACCATCACCATCACCGCACCCTCCTTCAGATCGACCAGAGAGCAGGTGTCATCTCCATCAAAACTACCACCACCAGCATGTTTAAATCAACCAATCTGACGTTTTTCGTGGAGGTCAAGGTCCGTGATCACGGTCAACTGTTCGTCAGGCTCGAACCTTCTTTTATCTTGTCATCAACGAATCACTCATCCATAACGGCGCAGGGCCGGACGCTGTTGCCAAGGGAGACGGATCGGATAATGACGTCGTCGTCGTCGTCATCATAATCATTGTCGTCATCATCATAATTGTTGTACTGTTGATCATAACTGCTGTGCGGGCGTTTTCCCTTTCCGGGCGGAAATATGAAAAACTGCGATTTGGGGGTTTTAGCTATTTAGTCTGATTAAAAATTTTAATAATAATAAATAGAATTGCAAGAACCACCCAGATACATGAGGAAGGATGCCACGAGAAACCGAAGAAAAGCAACGAAAACAAAATAAATATTTGTTTTCATAAAACAGTTTTGCATCATATTGGCTTTATAGTTTATATTGATGTCCTATGATGATTTTAACCTAAGATTGGTGTTATTTGATTCAAAAATCATATGTGTAAACGACACTAGACGTGACATGTCTTGACAATTTGTATGAATGTCTTTGACGCAGGACGCCATTTTTAAGAAGCCGCCATTTTGAGTTCTAAAGATAATTCCCAATGGTTCCGATGCATAGTAATCGAAACTGTGAGAAAACATCCAGAGCTATGAAGGAATATGCCACAAGAAAATTGGAAAACAAGCAATGAAAATGAAGAACTATTTGATAAATTGTAATAGCAATGTTGCTGTTTTTAATGTAAAAATACTTCTTTTGGCTTAATTTTGATGTCTAAAGTTGATTTTGACCTTGGGTTCGTGTTATTCGAGTCAGAAATATATAGAAACGACACCAGACACGAGATGATACGATGATTTAGGCCTATAAGAATTTCTTAGCCTCAGGCCGCCATTTTGAAAAAGTCGCCATCTTTAATTCTAAGGGAAATTTCGGATGCCTCCCCTTCTTAAAATGTTCTCTTGGGTCCCAACTACAACTGTGCCAAGCGGCAACACGTGTTCAAAAAGTGCAGTTTACTAACCAGAATCTGACTTGTACCGCTTAGACTATCTACAGAAGTGAGAGAGATGCCACCAATTTTAATTTTTATTTCTCCTAGTGGGATTTTTTCCTATGCGATTTAAACAGGATGTAGTTAGTTTTTTCCAAGTTTAAAGACAATCTGTTTGTTTTAAACCACTCGGCAACGAGTTCAAACTCCACGCTTATGATTTGAAAAAGCGTATGTAAGCAAGCATGTGAATAAAAAACGTTCGTATCGTCTGCGAAAAGGATGAAGAACAAGCGGTTGGAGACGTTCGGGAGATCGTTGTATAGAGGAGGAACAACAGGGTTCCTAGATTGGATCCCCGTGGGACACCATGATGTAGGATCCTTTTTAAAGTGGAGCGTTTTCCATTATTTTCAACACATTGTCGACGTCCATCCAAATAAAAAAAATGCAGATGAGATGCGAACCAATCTAGAGCAGGATTGGAAAGAGTCGAAAGACCAAACCAATTTTCGAGGCGATGCAGACCGTAGAGGTATACCAAGCTCGGCGGTATAATGCAAAGTGCGGGCAGTCGATTGCCATTTTGTTCATGTATGTGATTTGAACGGAAAGTATTGTATTCTACAACAACCCAAGCCACGTCCTTGGTCCTCTATTACCTCCCATTAAGAATGTTACCTAGGCCTACTCACTCCGTCCTCTTTCTCATAACCGTGAGATTCCTCATGCAGACGCTTTATCCAGATGTGGCTTTATAACACGGATGCTATTCAAGTGACACTTTTTTCCTGTCCAGCCTAAGTTATCTCCTACATGTAGATAGTTCATAACATGCTTATTATGATTGTAGTTGTATAATAGGTTTATTGAATTGCATCTTTCTATTTGTTGTGATTGTACATGCTTGAATTATTCTATTCTTGTCCATTTTTCCCGCAGTGCGTTTGCAGGTGGTTCAATAAGGATATTTGAAGTCTCATTGGAGTGAATTGGTGACGCGCGGATTCAAAAGAAAGCGCCGTGGGTCGAGAGTTGACAGCTCAGAATGTTAGAAAGGAACACACAGAGTTATGGCATAAATACTTAGCGTTTTCTTACAATATTATGGTCGCTGCGTATGCGACTAACGAATTTAACGAAACAATGGTTTAACTTAAGAATGCTGGATTTTGACGGATACCCAGAAACCTTTAGCCGTTATAAATAAAATTTTCTGCATTAATGCTTGAATTTCTAATAGATCTGGGCAGTGGCGTAGCTAGCTTTTGATGGGTCCGTGAGCAGAGGTTGCATGGACCCTTGTTTGGCCCCTAAAAGTATCCCCGAAGACTTTATTTAGAAACAGATTCTTCCCCCGGCGGGTATGTTCCGGAATAAATTCGCCCCCGGAGACTATAAAATTATTATGAAATAAAGTCTCCGGGGAGAGAGAAATATTTCCTCCGCTTACGAAACAAAGTTTCACCCGTTGAGCGTGAAATCGGTTACAGTCACAACATTTTTATAGATGAGCAGGCTAAACCGTTAGTTTACGTTGCCAAATAATTGAACACGAACCTATAATTTTATGCCTACTTTTACATTAGAAAATGTCTTCCAATACAGCGTTTCGGCCAGTGGAGACTGTTCGGGGGCGACTCTGTATCGGGGAGACTTTATATCGTGACACCGGCATCTTAATTTAGTTCGTGCGATCAATATCACCAAAACTAATTAATGGCATTTGCTATTAGGCTATACCTAACACATGTGATACAACTTGCTGAATAAACATGAATGCTGCACGAATGAGACAGATATACCAGGTAATATAACTTCAGTGATTTCTCAGTCGAATTTCAAATCTATCAGGTTGCAGAATTATTTGCTTATTATAAGAAGGCTCGCTTAAAACAATGTCATGGCATCATATAGAGTTTTTTCTATCAATTTGTTCAGGAAAAATTTTCAATCATCTCTCAATAATATTATTCTGGTTCATGATTTGCAATTTTCACAGGAAAAACTACACGATCGTCAATGTTTCATAGTACCTGAAAATAAGTTTAGCAATATTCTCTGCAACTGCAAGTGCAAAATAGGGTCAAAAGCGTGATTTTCTCGGAACCCCAGTATACATGACGTGCTCAATTTTGGATCTCTGACGGATTTTGGGTGAGAGCCGAGAGGAGTTGAGAGCAGACTCCTGTGGGAATTGTAGAAAACTCTACAAATAAAGAGTCGGGCTCTGAAAGGTGAAACGGTGATTTAACTATGTGACCAGAATAAAGACTAGCGAGGGCTAAATCACCTCAAACCCCCGACAATTTTCACCCTGGTTGAGTGAGATGTCAGGTCACTACTGTCAGGCTACTATTTTCCACAAATAGCCGGAATACACGAACATGTTTGTGACAAGTACGAGGTTTCTGCGGCGCACCGTTTAGTTACAATATACGAACGTGACAGATAGACGGAAATCACACCAACATGTATTCTAGATAGCATATATGCGCGTCCTTGCATACCCTATCCATAGGAGTGCGACTCAGCGAAATGAAAATCTTATGCAGGTATAATTAATATCACGTTCTCAACTTTGTTTTTGTTTATTTGTATGTGCACTTGCTACAGCGTCCCATCAAGCACTCTATTCAGAGGCGCTCCCATGGGCGCCCGAACATAGAGGCACCCCTTGAAAATTGGCACCTATGTTTTTAACTGCTACTTTTGGGTTTTTTAACAAATTTCTTTGCATTAATGCACAAATGATACGAATGATACAGACAGTGAAAGTCAGAAATGTACGTTTAGAGATCTCTATAGAAATAAACTTCTTCTTCTTCTGGTTCTTATTATTATATTCGTTTAATGGTAACAAAAATTGATAGACACACCGCTATCAGGTACAAAAGCAGTTTATCAAATACAATATAATACCTATAGAATGTCTTTAGCCTTGATTGGTTGGATTTGTCTTTGGATGAGAGCACAATTTAAATGACATAAATTACAAAAGGAATAATTCTATGCTTATATAGGCTACTATATAGGTTAATGAGATTAGATTTTTTTTAAACATCATTAATGAGCATAATTATGGTGCCTTCCTATACAAAACCCGAGAGATGTAATGTCTGTCATCTTTGGTTGGCAATACAAAATTGTGAGGGCGTGGCCTTAATTGGTAGGGACGATCAGCAACTGGTGGGAAAAGCGGTCGGAGAACATGGAAATCGTTTCTGGAAACGGCAGCTAGAAGACGAACATCAGCAAGATCAACCATTTCAGTCGCAGTAGGCGAGTCATTTGCCACTGTCATTTGCCACTAGGCAGGTTCGGCTGTCCAATGTCGCCACTCTTCCCTCTGCTGGGCTTTCTCTTTTAGTCTTTTGTATCCAATCCTCGTCATCATCGTGTCCAACATCCAGAAATAAACATGCTCTTATAACTTTTTGCCCTGCATGTTCAAGCTCTTTCTAGAAACTGTATGACCATTGGTTTTCAACCATCCTGCCGGGATCCCATGCAAACAGTAAGCCTATCGATTATGGCCTAGTTGAGTGGGATCTAGGTGCAGTGCATATAATCACAACTGCAAAGAAATTAAATACTAATGCAAAAATTAATTTGAAAATTTCTAGAAGTACACTGAAATTTCATCAGGGACATCTGCCTATTCACCAGCATTGTAATTATATAAACCAAGTCTGCTATAAGCCAGGTTCCATTTTGTCCAGTTTGCAAGCTGCGATTACAGAATCCAGGGAGGTCAAACTGTGGATAAACTTGGGTAAGGGCTCGAGATTTACACCCAAAACTAACTAAGGGATCTGTTCAAAAGAATTGATACCCACACTCATCTGATCCTCAGATCCTCCACCCAGTGGCGGCGCTACGCCAGGGCATGGCAGGGCAAATGCCCTGGTAAAAAAAGCCGTTGCCCTGGTCGTTGCCCTGGTCGTTGCCCTGCCAGAAATTTTACCATGCCAAATTTGTTCGGGCATATTGTTTCTTGCTATTCACGTTCGTCCGTCCCACTCCGCCCGCTCTCTGGCAGGGCAAAAGTTCTGACAGGGCAGAATTCTGGCAGGGCAAAAGTTCTGGGAGAGAAAAATTCTGGCAGGGCAAAATTCTGACAGGGCAAAATTCTGACAGGGCAACATTTTGGCAGCGAAAAAGTTCTGGCATGCAAAAATTCTGGCTGGGGAAAAATTCTGGTAGGGCAAAAGTTCTGGAAAATAACAATTCTGTGGCTGTTTACCAACATTGCGTTTACAACTGTATAATATAACAGTACCGTAGGCCCAACTGTCGCTTTATTTTATTTGCTATTGTTGGTCCTGAAATTTGTGGCAAGATTCTTGTAGGAAATTCACCTGCATCTTTTCGCTGCTTGAAGACATTTCTCTTTTCATGGACCTGTCACGCTGAGAGCGCTTCTGAATAGCTCTGCTGTGAGAAGCGCTTTACAAATGCTTTATTATATTATTGTTTTTCAAATGAAGCGTTAGCACTTGCGTCAACAATAGACCTATATACCTGACTCTGTAACTTTAGCTGCTGAACTTTTTGCTTTCTAGATGCTACTCGAAAGAGGATTTGCAGTGCTTCACTAAGTCGGTGAGATTAGTCTACAGCGTGGGGCCTGTGGGCCATAAAAAGATTCCTAGGTTTCTTATCAATAGGGCCTACTTTGGCCGAAATTAGGAATGTTTAAATGAAATTTTGCAGGCTTAAAGCCAATTCATATTTACACATGAAGTCCAGATTTCATTAAAATATTTCAAACAGAACAAATGATGTATCACTTTTAGCGAGACTACCTACTGTTTTTTGACGATTCAAAAACATGACCCAGTAAAGTGACAAAAAACGATTTTATTAGGCGACATCTCAAATCATTGGTGCATAATAAACATGTTATTGACAGAAAAACATTATTATTATTATTATTTAGAAAAGAGGCACCAGCTTAGCTGCACGTGGCTGTGGCATCATTAAATTTTAGCAAGATGACTTTCAAGTTGGTAAATTATAAAAGAATTTTTCTGTTGAATAATTTTGCTATTAAAATAATCAAATCGAAAATTCTATCAAATTAAAACGCCCAATGTGTCAATGGCAGACAAAATTTGTGTTCTTAATTTCATACACTTCATGAGCAAGGTCTTGGAGATAAAGCTATCATCGCCGCTTAGTACTCTGATGAGCAGTGACGTTCTCACTAAAAATGATGTAACTTTTGTTCTGCTTGAAATATTGTGGTGAAGTCTGGCCAATGTGGGTAAATATGAATTGTCTTTAGGCCTGTAAAATTTTATTTATTTTTTAAAACTTCTGGCCAAGATATTTGACAAAAACCCTTAGAGACTTATGGCGCACCCTGTATAAATAAGATTTGCTTTCCAAATGTCAAAAAGTGTTCAGTTTTATGGCTGCACCCAACTGATCATCTGATCAGTCAACCCTAATAGTGCAAGATAAGTATGATTCATGGCAAGCAATTTATAGCGCGAAATTATGGGCCTATGTAAGCCCGTACTACCGAGCACTCGACTCGCCCTCTGCCCTGGTCACTTGTATGACTGCCCTGGCTATGCCCTGGCTACAAAAAGTGTCTGGCGCCGCCACTGCCTCCACCTTCTTAAACGACACCCGCATTAACAGCTACTCTAGCCCTCTGCATGGCAACCAGACTAGGACCTCTTTCTGACTACACTTTGGAATAGGCTTCTGACTCGGTGCAGCACATTTTAAAAAGCTGGTGCCCTGCGTTTGGCTTCCGATAGGCGCTTTCGAAGCAGCTAGAGGAACACTCGCCCCTTGAAATCTGACACCTATTTTTCGTTCATTTATTCATTCGTTCATTCTGTGGACTTATATAGCGCAAATTTGGGGAACTACATTTTACCATCTACTTTTTGATTTTTAACAAATTTCTAAGGAAACTATTCGTATTAAAAATTATACACAAATTGAACCTGAGAAATTTGCATAAGAAACCCCTTTGAAAAATACCCGTCTTCTTAAGTTCCAGCTTGCATTTTCAAGCTCTTGCTACGATGCAGTGTCCACTCTGCAGTCGGGAGCGCCCAAAAATTTAACCGTGACTACCAAATTTTTTTGCCCTTTGCCCAAATTTCTGCGGGCGCCCAGGGGCGCTCCCGACTGCAGAGTGGACACTGCATCGGAATTTCACGCCAAAGCGATGAGCAATTGCGAGTGAAAGACTTGCCCAAGGCCCCTAGGCGGCGACTTGAGGTGGATTCGAACCTCGAACCTTCCGACTTCAAGGCAACGACGACACCACTGCACCACCGCGCCCCACAACTTAGAACTGTATCAGAACTATTTTTAAAAATTATCACTCACACACACTAACGTCACCTTGCAAGTTGACCGTCATGACTGGAGACGAAAACACAAGTCAAAAGAAGTTTAGTATAGGTTAATTTAATAATTTGCCTGGCAACAGCACGGCGGTAAAGTAACAAAGTAGGCATATCGTGGCCTAATGCAAGTGTGTTCACAAAACTACATCCGTTATAAATTAATGTGAATTACTAATTATAAGTTAGATTAATAATTTAACAAGCTCCGTGGGCCCTGGAGGTCGTGGGCCCGTGTGCTTTGCACACATTACACACATGCTAGCGCTGTTGTTATGCCTTTAATAGGGCCCATTAGGAAGCGCCTCTGTATTTGAATATTAGCCTAACATGTAGCCTACGTGAAGACTCAGCATCGTAGACTACTCCTTCAGTTTACAGCCTTACTTTCCTAGCTTTCTTCACATGTTTGGCGTTGGTATGAGTTGATATTACACTGAAACACCGATGTCTAAGCGTTCAGAGGATCAGTGATCCTCTTTTTAGGAAACAAGACACTACACACGACGATGGTGATGATGATGATGATGGTTCTCTGCCCGAAGGCAGGTTCATTGGCTTTTGCGCCCCTGGGGATGAGATGAGTGATGTGGTTTCCCGTTGCCTTCCCCACAGACAATGATGGGTAAGCAACTTGCCCAAGGTCGCTTCGCAGGAGCTTGCGCCCCTGCGTCCCACACGTGCTAGCCCAAGATATTTAAATCTCTGGATGTCAACTCCCAGCCCGGGGCTTTAACCTAGTCCGTTGCAACCAACAGACGTATGCCGCTCTCGCTTACCGGTGTGGCTAACTGGGCCAGTTAACGACGATAGAATTTCAGCAAAAGACAAGTAGCAATGAAGCAGGAAATTTTTATTAGCAGCGACAATATCAACGGATTTTCAAGGAATGCATTTAATGAGAATCGATTATTCTAGCATAGATATTTCAAAGTACAAACTTGCCAACTAGAATACGACTGTTGCACGATATGTGGAAACTATCTCCCTTAATTGAGCTCTATATGTGTGACCTGCTGAGAACAATACGAGGTTTCCATTTGATTTTTGAATTACATTTTCAACAGTTCCGAGCCCAGACAAAATCTGGGTGAAAGACTATTTTATGCTGCAAGGAACCATTCGCAGCATAAACGCTTACTATACTGCAGGATTCGGTATTAGCTTCTCTGACATTGTTATTATATGCTTTGAGATGGTTATTAGGTTGCCATAAGCGGATACGGAAAGCAATGACAACTTTTGATCAGTAGCTATCCATGGTGATAGTGTAAACTGATGCTCCTCGGCTTTCGTAATGCGTAATACTGAGTCAGCGTCTGTTTCGAGCAATTCCGAGTTGAGTACATACACACAGTTTGAAACGTTGCAACCTGCAATACTGGTCGAACTTATTCCTGGTAACGGGATAACATCTTTCACCTCTGCTATATCGCCGAAGTCGAAAACGTTTATAGGCCTACTGCAGTCCGCACCAATTGGCCTGGAGAGCATAAATATTTCATCTTTCGCTGAAGTCAAGTAATTTCGTAGACTGGATGCAAATTGGTGCAAAAATTTTACTCGAAGCGCTTATAGCCTATTGTCCGAAATAAGATTGTCTTATGTGTTTATTGATGGGCTACTATCCGATTAATAAGCGATATGCTGTACGGGTGCCATACGGGCATGCTATTCGGAAGTGAATTACGAGGTCACCTCTCATTCCAGGATACAACGTTAGTGGAAGTCCTTGGCCATAAAGTCTGTGAGTTGTAGTTGTTGTGATAGCGCCCGAAACCTTAACCGTCAAAGTCCCTCCTCCAAGAGTTGGCACTTTCAGAGTCGCACCACAGAGACCCTGAAACAATAAAATCACCTGCATATCAGCACTGTTAGGCAACGTTAAATCAGGGCTTTTTAAACGTGCAGTTCTGCACATAATGTGCAGTTCTAAATAGATTTGTGCTGTTGCAACAGCACTTATGTAAGTTAAAACTAGCAAAAAAAGGTCCGATTGGAAGTAATTTACCATGGAAGATACGAAAGGAAAGACGGAGTTGTGCAGTTCTAAAAACTCCTTAAAAACAGCCCTGCGTTAAATTCATTATTATTTTCATTAGTAGTAATGGTAATAATATTAAGGTTAGTAAAATCGTCGTTTGTCGTCATCATCATCACCATCATCTTCTTCATCATCTTCTTCATTATTATCGTCATAATTCATTCCGTAATTCATTCAATTTATCAGAGATGGTACGCTTTTTCAAAAGGACTACGAAGAAACGCTCCAGACTAGCACGGCAAAATGACAGTTTGGAGTTTAATAATAAAAAATGCTTCAGTAAGAGCCCCAGGAAGCACACGTGGATCTTGTAGGACCCAATTCCAGACAACTGGATCCATCACAGAAAAGACTTCTACATGATTCCAATTCGTGCGAACGAGACCAAGAGCACTCCCTTCCGTGCAGAAAATTTAATGATTAATCATCATCGCCACAATCATCATTACCATCATCATCCTCATCATCTTCCTCATCATATCGTCATAATTATTATCATCATCATTGTTTTGCCATAAAAATTGTCATTATGCAATTACAGTATCTATTGCTATTACCACTAGGCCAATTACTACCTCCAAGCCATCCACTACTAATACAACAACTGCTACAACAGCAGTAGCAACAACATCGGCTACTACTACTACTCCTAGTAGTATACTACTACTACTACTACTACTACTACTACTACTACTACTACTACTACTACTACTACTACTACTACTACTACTACTACTACTACTACTACTACTACTAAATACATGTAACTACTACTGACACTAAAGCAGGAATTTTATTATTGTTTATTTATCAATAATTAATAGTATTCTCATCCCAAGAAGAATCGATATGAATCCCCAATTAAAGTTTTCCTAGGTGAAACATACTCCATCAATAATTTTGTCCGATCTCAAAGAAAACACTCGCAAAGTATTTATTTGCAGGGTAAAGTGTTTGTCTTTTTATTGATTAGCATGCATGGAGTCGTTATATAATGGGATTATAAACACCACTGGAGTAATTTGTCCTGGAGTTTTCAGCTTCCTAAACCGAAACAGATGCTGCAAACAAAGCACCTTTCAACACGATTCCAGCGTAGTACATCGGACTAAGCCACTGCAACGGTTCATCATTATATTTTTGGTTATGTGAATAATATTATTTGGTTCTATCTTGAGCAGCACAGTCTGAACGCCTAAGAACTTCAAGCCATCGAGTGGGCAAACACTAAAAAGGCTTTTACAGTTGATAGCAAAGGTTCTGAATCAATGAGCAAACTAGGGAGAGGTTTCCTAGTTGGCACTTTGCTTCCCTAAAACAGATAAATCTCAAATGCTAAAAGTGAAATTGGCACACCAAATTAGGTGTCAAGTTACCTCTATGATGGAGATGTCAGCGACATATTTTAAGTGGGACTGATCTCTCGTGAAATGCTCGTGCGGTCGTTCTTTGATGACAAAGATGATGTCTCCAGGTGGCTTGGTTGTGTTCTCGTGTCCTTGATTTGCGAAGATTATTCGTGAACCGGTTCGCATCCCAGGAGTTACCGTGACCGTTAACACCTTTCTTTCAAGCTTTGTTGTCTTGCGATCCTTATTCACGACGATTCTCGCAATCTTTACTCGTTTCGTCGTGCCACTCAGGATCTCTTCAAGTGTGACTTGCAAGTCGAACAATGTTGGACCATCTTGAACTAAAGAACCGTCAAACAGATTTTGTTTATCTTTAACAAACAAGGCACAGGCGCTATATAAATGCGTACTTGTGAGTACTTGTGGGGCTTAGCGAAATGGTAAACACTCTGCATGTATGAAGAGCGCGCACGGATGCGGAATCGCTTCCGGCTAATCTCCATCGAGGTCCACTCCACTATCCATTCGGCAGATGTCGTTGGAAGACTGAGCAGTAGCCTAGCATGCGTGGCTGCCTATGGCTAAATCGACTCCAGTAACAACTTGTGACCAACCGGTCATACTATTTATCATAATGAAATTGCGTTGTGTCAGTTTGCAATTAAACAAAGAGTGTTATTGCGATCAGTATCATTACGAGTCGACAGTTTTCGCTTCTAAGTAATGCAATGTAATGTAATGCAAATCTTCGAGAATTTCTCAGCGCCCACAAGAGAGACCAGCTTACCCCCGGCGCTATATCAAATCATGTCCGCGATAGCCAAAGCCGCAGTGTAATGTCTTCAAAATATCTCAGCGCCACGCGAAGTCATGTCAGGGAGACTAGCTACTACTTCGATTCAACATCAAATGAAGTTGACAATTATAGCTAGGCACGGCGCTTGTCTGTTAATACTAAGCGGTCGCAGTCGAGCGGTGATGGGCGTGGGCGACTTGAGTGTGGTCTTCGACTACCATACTACACGCAGCCATTAAAGTGTAGTCATCTGCCTGTGTGTACTCTTCTGCTTAATATTTGCTATACTGCCGTTGCTTGTTTAAGGCAATTGAGTTTTGCTTATAGTTTGTCTGATCAATGTGCATTTTTAAAATTTACAACTAGGACTGCCAACCGTCCCGGATTCGTCGGGACAGATACCAATCGTCTGACGGTCATGTAAGAAAAAGCGAGAGACAAGGGATCATCCGCGCATTTTAAGGATGGTTATGGCTCGAAGCGGAATGAACTCCGCCACTGCTGGTTCTTTGGCAATGCTAGTCCCAAGGCTAGAGAAAGGGGAGGGCGACGCTAATAATCCATGACTTTTCGCAGAGTGGCATTAAACAATAGCAAGCGTAGATGTGGATCATTTCCATCCGGATTTAGCAGCGAATTGGCTGTCGTCCGACATTGGATGGCATTCTAGGCGTTGTCTTGGAACGCTTTCTGTTCTATCATTGTGCGCTTACACAAAATGATACAACGACAGCGGGTCTGGAACCAATTCCGCCCTCGTCGTTAAATAAAAGCATTATCAATATCATCGTCGTCATCATCAATATTATCATCAACATCATACGCATCATCATTATCACCATCAGCATCGCCATCATCATCATGATCAAGATTTTCATTAGAATTGGTATAATTTCAACTTCGCCTGGCAGAATACGACTGAACTTCTACCTCACCCACGTAACCAGGTAACGCTATTATTAGTGATGACTGTCGACTCAAGGATATCAAAAGACATAAGAAAATTCGATGATTGTTCATGTCCAAGCCCAGTAGTTTTGGTCAATTGCATAACGGAGAAATGATAAGTCTACAACTGTTGAGAAATTATGCTGTAATTTAGCATTCATTTTGGGAATATCTTTATTTGGGAATTGTATTACTCTGGGAGTCGGTCCACCACTAAAAGAAATGCAATTGACAACTGGAATATGCATGTTCCCCCAAAATTCCTTTTGGTTCTCAGCTTCCCAAGGGAAATGTGTGTGGTCTTCGTGAAGTTATTACCTTGTCTGAACTGTATTGTTAGTCCATCTACTCCGAAGTGGTCGTAAACGTCTCGTTTTTCTGGGTCGTTCAGAACCTGGAATGCATTCGCAATTCTCTTGAAGCAGTCTTCAGCATCTGGTGCTGAATTTTTGTCGGGATGATATTTCCTAGCCAGGTTTCGATAGGCTTTTGTTATCTCTTCTGCGCTGGCATTATTCGTTATCCCGAGGATTTGATAGTAGTCCTTGTCGGACTGCATAAAAGTAATATTTTACTAAAACAATAGTGGACCAATTAGAATTATGGCTAGCATTGTGCCTACCTCTTACACAATCAGTTCTTTGCTATAGATAAAAAAAATTCTTTCAGTTAATAAAGTAAATGCCTTATTAGTGAGCTTATGTAAAAACATAAGTACGGTAGGTACCTTTGATTTTCAATGATCATTTTAATATTAGATCGGATAGGCCTACTCATACGAACTTCGCTAGAGAAATTGTTTCATACCGAGGAGTGTTTTATGGTCAACAGGACCATCAGTGTAAAATAACATTCTTGTTAGCACGAGTCATCTGCCTGTGTGTACTCTTCTGCTTAATATTTGCTATACTGCCGTTGCTTGTTTAAGGCAATTGAGTTTTGCTTATAGTTTGTCTGATCAATGTGCATTTTTAAAATTTACAACTAGGACTGCCAACCGTCCCGGATTCGTCGGGACAGATACCAATCGTCTGACGGTCATGTAAGAAATTCCCTGATTATACACAATTCTTGCAGTGTCCCTAACCTGTGCGTCATGCTTAATTCTTCCGTCACATGCACAAGCACATAATCTAACCTTAACCGCTTCTGCATCTTTCAAGTTAGAGCCGTCAGACGATTGGTATCTCCTTGTCTTTACTATCATTCATAGCTCACTCAAATGCATGTTCTCATCGGGAGCTTTTGTGGTTGGTCCTCCGTATGAAATTGCCTTCCTCCTTAACTTAGGGCTAAACTTTTTCTTCAGTCTCTTTTTCTTCAGTCTCAGATTCTCCAAAGGTCGTCTATATCTTTTCTCTCTGAGTTTCCGAACTGAGTGTGCCTCTTTGCATGGGGCGCTACTTGGGCTAGAATGCTATGATTTCACACGTTCTAAGACAGAAAATGAACGAATCTAAATAATCTCTGTCAACCATCTAGCCATGGGCGCCGACTCTGCGAGGCCTGTAAGTGCTCAGCACCACCAGAAATCGGCCATGCGAGGCCCGCCTATGCATGGGCACCACCAGAAATCAGCCAGCAAGATGTGCTTTTTAAGAGATTATTTCTCTGTTGACATTGCCTTTCTATAAAAATCATTCCGTCTTTTATAATTTTTAAAAATCTCAGTTAGTCTTCCTTAGCATTAGGCTACTCCAGTTTTACCCCATCCGATAGTCTGAACTCCTTTTGTCCTCAGCCGATCAGCGAGTAGGCCTACGATGAAATACCTAAATCCCGCTCATTCGATTTGCTTCTGTCATTTTGTTATTACGGACGAAGGCGGCGATTTTAATTACATTGATTCCTTTTATTGTAGCCTACATAATTATGCTCAATAATGTTCGTCACTGCGCGAGAGTCACCTCCCAGCATCACAACAGCGGGATTTGTTTTGTCTGCCTTAACAAATCAGCCTTGACTAGATTTTCAACACTATTTGAAAGACTATATAAAAAACCAGTTCCACAGTGTTAATATTGGTTGACTAAAATTGAATAGTGGCTAATATAGACACAATTGTTTGATTTCTTGTGCAAAATGTGAGTCTGTTGACCTAATTAGGGAAGAGTGCTCATGGGCGGAGTTTATCAGGGGTTAGGGGGCTAAGCCGGGAGCCCCCCCCCCCCCCAAGAAAACCCAGATTCATTATTTTACCGTGTAAATGGTGTCTTTTTCCGGGCTTAGCCCCCCTAAGAAGGCTTTAGCCCCTCCAAGAACGGAAACCAAACTCCGCCCATGAGAGTGCTCCAAGATGCCCATGCTAACGAAGATTGTGATTTTCTTCTGTGCGGATTCCAAGAGAAGTATAGGCCTGTTGACCCATAGAATGATCTTTTTTTAAACAATTGGGAAGAACATTTATTGAAGTCTTAAATCATGTCTTTAGGCAATGAAATAATAAGAAATTTTTGTGAGCGAACAGAAAAAATGTAACTATTTCAGTGTGGATTTAAAAAAATAATGGCAAGGATAGGCTACTTTTCAATTAGGCCTATTAAACCACGACTATGATGATCAATTTCGCTAAAATTATATAGCACAAGCTTAGTATGCTACCATCGCCGTGTGGCAAAAATGGTAATAAAAACATTCGTAAATGGTGAAGAGCACATTCCCTCCCCAAAAACCTTCCCCTGATCGGCGCTCTGTGCCTCGGCGATCGTCCTTTGGTCCCGAATTCGTACCCTAAAACCAGGACCCATAGGCGTAACTTTCTATTGTGACGGTGGTGTCCTGTCACCACCACTTTTAAAAGTGGTGGTGACAGTCACCACCACTTTTTGGTCCGGCAAATTAATATTTTTTAAACATTACCTGTCTAACATAATATATAGCCTATAATTTTTGCTATTCGTGACTAACATCGCAAATTCGCAATTGCATATAATATTTGGATAGCCAAATATTTTCATGTTAAAAAATATTTATTTGCCGGACCAAAAGGGGGTGGTGATTTTATTACAAAATCCAAAGGAAAAAGGGCCAACAAGCTAAACAGCTATCTCTTGGACAATATAATTGCTCGAATGAGAGGATACTGGGAGCCTTATACTATTTGGAAGTTTGGACATGATTCAACTGAAGACGACAACATAATATGTAAAGTTGGTTGCTGACAGCAAACATTTTGCGCAGTAGGAGCAAGAGTGACTTACAATAATATATCATCCTATCAGGTTGGTCAGATAGGAGCGCGGGCAGCTAATTATTAAGACGTACAGCTGTGACACATAAAATATACACCGTGGTTCAATAAAAAGTAAACGAAACTGTTTTTTGTATATCTTTAATGCCTGATTATCAATCATATTAAAATTTTCCCGATATTTAGAGAATTGAACCAAGAATATGATTCCAGCATATCATGTCATAAATTTAAACAGATAAAAAAATGAATCTTTCAACTTCATCTGCCGAAATTTGAGTTTACGAGATATTTTCCTCTGGGTTTGGTAATAAAGTACTTCAAAAATGAAAACAGTCTTTAATATGTTTGTGAATAAACTCTAAGTAGTAGCCTATTGTTGATTATTAAACAGCGAAGATGTCATAGGCGACAGGATTTAATACTGAGCTGCTCGGAATCCATAATGTGGTAGAATTGAAGTATGGTGTCTGTCTTGATAGCATTTCGATGGAGGCTCTGTGGGCTGGCATTGTTCTGTTGAAAAGGAAAGTAGCCTTCTGGGGCTATAGATTTCTGATAACAGGTAGAAAATGTTGTGACAACAGAACGCTGCGATAATAGACTCCGTTAGTTTTTACTTCAGAATAACTGAAGGTCAAATGCGAACGATTAGGCGTTCAAACCGCAACGAACATCATAACAGACTTGCTGAAAAATTAAATTTTGGCACATGAAGTTGATTCATTTAATCCTATCCGTTCCAATTTATGACATGATAAGTTGGAAACATACTGTTTGTTCAATTCTATAAATATGGGGAAAAGTTAAGTATGATTGATGATCATCAGGCATTAGAGATATGTCAAAAACAGTTTGGCTTACTTTTTTATTGAAGCACGGTGTAAGTTCATACACAACATTATCATCTAGATGGGAAAAGAATGCTTTTAGAGAGGGGGAAGACAGAGAGGCATATACGTTCATCTTAGAACCCGATACTACGTTCGATTTTACACACGAATATAAGTAAATTTAAAATGAATAAAGCTGATAAATATAGTGCTATGTGTAGGCTATACAATAGTATAGGCCTACATGTGGAGGAGCGCCTTTGAAATTATTTGAAAATTTTATCCGTTATTTTTCAAGTTGCCAGCTGGATTGGGATGATGTGAGTATAGCTACAATTAAGCAAAAAGTGCAAATGCACACTACTTTCACATAGAATTGATTAATTAATTATCGAGTCAGACGAATAAAATGTAAGTAATCTGGATACATGAAATGGCTGTGTTTTAAACGTTGTCTTTATGATCCGTGAATGGAAAGATCGTGGAGCGCACCAGCGAGAGAGATGAAAGAGATGAAAGAGGGTAAAGAGTGAGAACGGAGAAGGAGTGGAGAAAGAGTTAGTTATCACTAGACTATACAGTTTATCCTAAATTCGTCTATGGGGAGGGGCGGAGAAAGCCGATGCAGAGAAGATAAGGGATAAGTTTTGAGTTGAGGAATAGTCACCACCACTTTTCAGGAGAAAGTTACGCCCATGCCAGGACCAAGTCTCTGCCTATGAACAGAGGTTATTTCAATACCTCTCCTATCAAAAAAGGATCAAAAAATTTCTCCGCGCTCACGCGCGGATTTCTTTCACACTCGTATGGGCGCTCACGCTCTTCGGGTCAACTCGGCGCCTATGCATCTAGCACCACACTATCGAAACCCTTTTGATTCCCTTGTGTGACCAACATATTAGGCCTACTTGCTGTTATTCAAATCAATTCGGTTCAATTAGTTTATTGAACCAAGTAGAGACATTAATTTTTTACAATTGAACAAAACAGCAATACAACAAATGTAGCAACGATTAAAATAGCAAATTTATAAAGAAGAGTGCGCAATAACAGAAGTTTGAGAACCAACGCATGCGCAAATGCGATGATTAATTCCAATATTCAATTTTTTCAATTCAATTTAATACTTGTTATTAGACGAGATGACGTTGGATGGACGATGTCGAGAAGTGGATGGGGTTGCATAGGCGCCGACTTGAGCCGAATAGTGTGAGTGCCCAAACGAATGTGAAAAACCCGCGCGCGAGCGCGGAAAAATGTTTTTGAGCCTTTTGTGATAGGAGAGTTATTGAAATTACCTCTGTTCATAGGCGGAGACTTGTTCATGGTTTTAGGGGATGAACTCGCGGTCAAAGGACGATCGCCGAGCATGCAGGGAAGGGGCTTGGGGAGGGGATGTGCTTCTAACCATTTTCAAAAAATTTTCTTCCCACGGTGCTATGGTAGCATCTTATGCTGTCATTTTTACAAAATTGTCGTGGTTTAAAACTTGAAAAGCATCCTGGTGCTGTTTTAAAAATTTCCGCACAACATGAAATAATGACATTTTGAGCTGTTGTCTAATCAAAATTTCCCGTTATTTCATTGTTTAAATATATGATTTAAGAGTTCAATAAATGTTCTTCCCATTTGCTTAAAAAATTTGATCACTCTTTGGGTCAACATGTGCTACTCTTGGAATCCAGACAGAAGAAAAGCTGGTGTGTGCATCTTGGAGCACTCTTCCCTATAATTATCCCAATATATGCGTGAGGTCTTGCACTGGCTTCCTTTCCCGCAGCGCATCTCATTTAGGATTGCATCTTTGGTGTGGCGATGCTTATCAGGCTGGGCACCTTCTTATCTGTGTGAGCTTTGCCTCCCTCTTTCCACTTACATAGGCCGCCGCGCACTGCGCTCTGCTGTCCATGGTGACTTAATGGTTTCTTTCACTCGCTCTGCAACAATGCAGAGGCGTTCGTTCTCTGTGGTTGGTCCAACAACCGGGAATGGACTTCCCTTGACTATGCAACACCTCCCAAGCTGTTCTCAATTTCATAAACTGTTGAAGACTGTTTTTTTGCTTGATCTCGGCCGGGAGCGCCTCTGAGTAGGTATCTTGGAGGGGCGCTATATAAATTACGATTGATTGATTGAATTAGGTCAACACTCAACAGACTCAAATTGTGCACAAGAAATTTAAAAAAATCTGTCTACATTAACCACTATTTAGTGAGCCAATACTAACATTGTGGAAAACAGTTTTCAAATAATAACTATTAATTAATTGATAACCACAGACAATTAATTAATTGATAACCACAGACAATTTAGTCAAGGCTGTTTTGCTAATTAACGCAGACAAAACATATCCAGCGTTTGTGATGCTGGGAGGTGATTCTCGCGCAGTGAGGATCATTGTATAGCCTAGCCTATAGCATGTACAATAAACGAAACAGTCATTCAAATCGTCGCCTTTGTCTGTAATTAAAAAATTACTGAAGCGGATCGAATGAGCAGGATTTCGAAGCTTTCCTTGTATTCGTATATAGGGTTCAGACTACCGAACGGGGTAAAACTGGAGTAATAGTAAGGTAGACTAACTGAGATAAAAGAAAATATGTAAAAGACGCAAGATTGTATAGATAAGCAATACCAACAGAGAAATGATATCGTAAAAAGCACATCTTGTTGGCTGATTTCTGGTGGTGCCCATGCATAGGGCGGGCCTCGCATGGCCAATTTCTGGTGGTGCTGAGCACTCACGGGCCTCGCAGAGTCGGCGCCCAGGGGTTGTCGATGGCGGATTGCATGAGGAGAACAAGGGGCAGAGAGAGATGGAGGAAACTGGTGTCGTTGTCTCTGGTTTCCGATCTGCAGTAATGAGGATGATCAAGATGATGATGATGCATGACTACTCGGGATTCCATTCGAAACTAAAGTCTCGTCTCTCTAGGATCTCTTACCCTGCCTCATCTAATCTTTGAAATTCTCTACCTAAACGCCACCCACCTTAACAGCCACTCGGCCACGTCTGATCCGTAACCATATACTGTTCTTCGGACTACTCTTTTGGACAACCCGTCTGACTAGACACAGCGCTCTTGAATAAGCTGGTGCCCTGCGCTTGACTTTCGAGTGGCGCTTTAGAAATGGGGATATTGCGATTACGATTAGAGTCTACGGCTCCTTAATGTGGAACATTGAAGCGCGTCGGGCCCTTCGCTCTGCTGCGAAGGGACAACTGCTTGTTCCACGGGCTCGCTTGGCTACCAGACAGTGTCGAGCCTTCTCGGTTGTGGGGCCGTCAATCTGGAATGACCTCCCCCCCTAACCTCCATCTCCTCCACCTGACCAGTCAATCCTTATTCCTTAAGTCCCTTAAATCTTTTTTCTTTGGCCGTGGCTGGGCTGGGAGCGCCTCTGAGTAGTTTCTTGAAGGGGCGCTATATAAATGCTAATAATGAATGAATGAATGAACGCGATTCCTCTAGAAATCCGTCTCTCCGTTAATCTACAGTAATTTAAAAATTGATTGCGCACCTCCCTCATCAACAGTGCTGAGCCTATTTATAAATTATAATATTAATTTGAGCACACGACTGCTTGTTGTTAATTCTTATTTAAATATGCAATCGAAACTTTAATATATATATATGCATCATTATATAAACTTATATAATAATATATGTTGAGGTTTGCTTATAATAGCAACCGTGTTCAGTAATGATTATCATGACTCGTTTTGTTTCAATGCATTACTCTATCATAATCGCCTGTCTTAATGTTGCGTTTAAACTGGTGGTGGATGAGCTTGTATACATGTGGCAACCTTCGTGTCAAATCTATCCATTTTTAAGTTTAAAAAGCTATTCTAATAAAGAGAAAGCAAAAAGTTCTATGAACCTGTTCATTCGTTCATTATGTGAAATTAAATATATGCGCCCCTTTAAGGGGGCTACTCAGAGGCGCTCCGAACTCCACAGCGGTCAAATAAAATCGTCTTAAGATGAAAGAGGAATGCCTTTAAAGGAGTTCTAGAAATGGAGCGGAGCGTCAAAGGGAGGCCATTTCTGGCCGAGGGTCCTACCTCTGAGAAGGCACGGTTCTGCATTGTGGAAGTATGAGCACAAGGGACTGAGAGCAGACTTTTTCAGCCGAACATGAGTGGTGAGCACTAAAAGTATGGCTACAGAGATAGTAAAGTAGGCAGGCTGCACCGGACTAGAGCAGCAATCCTATACTCGCTTCGCAGCTTTAGGGGGAGACAGTATAGCTAACAATTATTACTAAAGTTGCGGTTTAATTAAATTTGCGACTTGAATTTTAGTATCAAGTAGCTTACCGGTGCCGTCGTGTCACTCAGTGAGACGAGTTTAGTACGCTTAGCATCGCTCTGCTGTTGGGACACTGCTGCAAGAGAAATAAATACAATCTTCATCACAATGTTATGCAATTATTTATCATCATCATCGTCGTCATCAAGAACCAAGGACTAGTGCCCGCTGCCATCCTCGTTATTCCTCACCATTTTTGTCTTTCTAAGGACGCATGTGTCAAATCCGTACCAGTCTGTTATGTTGTCCAGCCAATCCTTGTTTGGTCTACCCCTCCTGTTGACTCCCTCCATTCTTCCGAACATCACCCCTTTTAATTTTTCCGTCAACACTCGTTCTGCATATGTTACCAAATAGCTCCAGCTGTTTATCCGTAGCTTAAACATTTTGCTAGACTTTTTATAAGCGCCCTAATGAAAACACATAGAGCTGGTCGCCTGAGCCAAGAAATATTATAACATCACAAAGTGCTCATATTTCAAAATGATCGCAATAACAAACATTTAACTAAACAATAAAACAATTAAGTTAAACTGTTAGCTGTAGGCCTACAAACGCAACCTGCATTTGAAAGTTTTCATGCATGAACTTACGATCTGATCCTTCAGTTGTTTGCTCGTCATTGCTGGCTTCAGCTGCTGTTCGTTTCTTGGACATGGCTTCAGAGAAGTCGTGGGATCTTTAGAGGGGAAAAGCGCCGTCTCCTACCACAACCCACATCGGTATTTGAGAAACACCAACAGCTGTTGGAAAGTGATTAGTTTCTCCAGACTCGGATTCTATTGCACAGATAAACTGCATCCGAGAAAATATGACAAAAGATTGGGCAGAGATGTATTATATTTTCGAGTTGGAATATAAATTAAAATAGGAATTTATTAAATGAATTTATCGGCGTCTTGGCATAGATAAATTATGCTACTATGCAATAAATGGCGGCGCTTTGAAACTAAATATTGTGACGTCACACAATAGAAGTTATGTAAAGCGCTTCCAATTCTATAGCGCTGTTTTTTTAATTGAATGAATTTATCGGCGTATGGATTCAGACGCCTTCCCAACTGCTCATTAATGTTTAATAATAGACTATGAGTGCGTCAAGAAACAAAATGTTATGGCGCCACCCCAAAAAGAAGTCAAATTTCTAGAACGTATTCCATAGCGCATTGTTTCATATAAAGACTTCTTTTGTCTGCATAATTCACTTCTATAGGCTATTCAGTGTGATCAATGATTGTGTTTTCCTTGCTCAGGGCCGGATTAAGGCATGTTCAACCTGTTCGACCGAACAGGGGCCCACACTTTAGGGGGCCCACACATGCAATATAAATATTTTTCATCACTGTTAATCATAATAGTAAAAAATTAATGAGTAAAATATCCCGGAGCAAATTGTCAAATTAGTTTAAAACTACTGATTTGATTAAAATCGGCCAGAAATTCTTGCAAAGGGTCATCAGTTTTAACTACTTAGATCTGTATGATTTTAGAGTCTAGACACTTAACACCTCTTCCGAATTCAAGTGCTATGCAACGCATTAATAATTTTTTGAAATGGC
>OX457045.1:30998172-31153172 GCA_949752735.1 Lumbricus terrestris | reverse complement strand
GCTAGTTAGGCCAATCACATCATCATCTCTGCCACCTGGCGATTGCCGTTCAACACAAACCATGTTATGTGACGAGAAAAGGTCTGACAATACTGCATCAATACTCCAACAGCTGAATACGACGGCGAAGTGGTGGCGGTGCTACCCGTCGGAGACCTTCCCTCTTGATGCAACCTGACCGCAGAACTTTTAATTAAGACAACAACTATCACCTACAGACTAGAATCCGTTGACTAGACTCTGCGTGTTTTGCGATTTAGTTTTGTTTTCAGTGACTTTTCTGTTTGGGATGGTCGTAACTGTAGATGTAATCGTACATGTACAACTCTAACGTCAGAGGCTTTATAGTCGGGTCAATCTGCGACATGACCCCAAAAAAATTGCAAGAAAGCGTTTTATGACGATTTTCCGTTTTCATAGGTCTGGTGATGAACATACTAAAAGTTGCAAGAAATCGGATCACGGCAAGTGGTCTAATTTTGGCGGGAAAAAAGATGGCCGCCAATTGGACCAGCCATGGAATCTGGAAATGATACTGTTAGGAGCAAATCATGTAATAATTTGCTAACATGCTTTTCTAGACTAATTTGACCCCCCTGAGATCGAAAATCGTGGTTAGCAAGCTTGATTTTTAGCGGTTGCATGGTAAAAACAAGATGGCGGCCAAAATGGTGGCCTATAATTGCTTCAAAAGATTGTATAGTCGGGTCAATCTACGAAATGATCCACAAAATAGCAAGAAGGCGTTTTAAGATGATTTTCTGGTATATTGGGTTTGGTGTTTAACATACTAAAAGTTGCAAGAAATCGGATCACGGCAAGTGGTCTAATTTTGGCGGGAAAAAAGATGGCCGCCAATTGGACCAGGCTTGGAATCTGGAAATGATACTGTTAGAAGCAGATCATGTAACAATTTGGTAACATGCTTTTCTAGACTAATTTGACCCTTCTGAGAACGAAAATCGTGGTTAGCAAGCTTGATTTTTAGCGGTTGCATGGGAAAACAAGATGGCGGCCAAAATGGCGGCCTATTGTTTAAAAAGGCTGTAAGTCGGGTATTGTATGTGATATGAACACGATTTTGTAATTTAAATTAAGATGCAAGGGTTCTAGGCATGCAATGGAATCAAAGACACATATGCAGCACTGGAAGAAAGCCAAAATGGCGGGAAAATGGCAGCCAGAATGTTGAAATTGCTATAAGTTAAGTGATGTATGCAATGGAAACATGAATTCGGACTCCAACTTAGCAATGGAATCAACTTTGCAAATGTGACACTGCAAGAAAACTAAAATGGTAGCGATCGGAAGCGTTTCCAAGAAGTTCGTCAACGGAACTTTTGGGTTCATGACAAGCGGAAGAGTCTCGGAAATGGATGGATCTTTCGGAGGAGGAGGCGGAGGAGAAGCGGAACGGGGTAGAAGGCGAATTGAATCCATCCTCCGCAATCCCATCCTCCGCCAACCCATCCACATCATCATCAGCATCATATCCACCAGTGACCACAGCATGACATCAAAAAACGCTGGAGAGGGGTTCATTCCAGATCTCGGGGTCAATCCATCGAACAAAATGTTCATGGGGGTCGGCGCTGAAACGAACAGCGGCATCAACGGTTCATGACAAGCGGAAGTGTCTCGGCAGTCAGCATCGTCCCTCCACAAAAGCCAGGCCTACGGGCACCTGCCGGGCACACAAACAGGACAAGGGTTTGCTATACATGACGCATCACCACCACAACCACCCGCACCACCAGCACCACCACCACCGGGAGATGGAAGTTGTTGGAATATTTTCTGCACTCCAAACGCAGATCACGTTATAGTAGAAACCACAGTTTGCACAGCGATGATTCTGGGGTCCAGTCTGCATGAATCGATAGTGGGAGGGTTGCTGTACCTCTTCAGCTCACTGCCAATCTTCTGCGCTAGGTCCTTCGTGTTGATCTCTTCCATCTCCAGGTGGTGGTGTTGATGGTGGTGGTGCTTGTGGTGACCGCCCTTGCCATACAGTCGTTCGAGGCCCCACTGGGAGATGATCGTTCTCTTGGCGTTCCTTTTGCCAGACGCAGGCTGGCACACGAGGGGAAGAATAGCGAAACGAGCAGAGGTTCGTAGTGTGCGGGTTGGGACTGGACGACGGCTAGAGGACTCAAGACGACGACGATGGAACAGCGGATGGTAGGGGCAGCCCCCTCTGGTGTACGGGTCGTAGGGGTGCGCTGATTGATGCGTCATGGATAGCGAACTCTTGTCCTGTTTTAGTGTTCCCGGCAGGTACCCGTAGGCCTGGTTTCTGTAGAGGGACGATGCTGACTGCCCCTGGTGACCGCTGATGCCGCTGTTCGTTCCAGCGCCGACCCCCATGAACAGTTTGTTCGATGGACTGACCCTGAAATCTGGAATGAACCCCCCTCCAGCGTTGTTTGATGTCATGCTGTGGTGGATATGATGCTTCCGATCGCTACCATTTTAGTTTTCTTGCAGTGTCACATTTGCCAAGTTGATTCCATTGCTAAGTTGGAGAACGAATTCATGTTTCCATTGCATACATCACTTAACTTATAGCAATTTCAACATTCTGGCTGTTATTTTCCCGCCATTTTGGCTTTCTTCCAGTGCTACATATGTATCTTTGACTCCATTGCATGCCTAGAACCCTTGCATCTTAATTTAAATTACAAAATCGTGTTCATATCACATACAATACCCGACTTACAGCCTTTTTAAACAATAGGCCGCCATTTTGGCCGCCATCTTGTTTTCCCATGCAACCGCTAAAAATCAAGCTTGCTAACCACGATTTTCGTTCTCAGAAGGGTCAACTTAGTCTAGAAAAGCATGTTACCAAATTGTTACATGATCTGCTTCTAACAGTATCATTTCCAGATTCCAAGCCTGGTCCAATTGGCGGCCATCTTTTTTCCCGCCAAAATTAGACCACTTGCCGTGATCCGATTTCTTGCAACTTTTAGTATGTTAAACATCAGACCCAATATACCAGAAAATCATCATAAAACGCCTTCTTGATATTTTGTGGATCATTTCGTAGATTGACCCGACTATACAATCTTTTGAAGCAATTATAGGCCACCATTTTGGCCGCCATCTTGTTTTCTCATGCAACCGCTAAAAATCAAGCTTGCTGACCACGATTTTCGTTCTCAGGAGGGTCAAATTAGTCTAGAAAAGCATGTTAGCAAATTATTACATGATTTGCTCCTAACAGTATCATTTCCAGATTCCATGGCTGGTCCAATTGGCGGCCATCTTTTTTCCCGCCAAAATTAGCCCACTTGCCGTGATCCGATTTCTTGCAACTTTTAGTATGTTCATCACCAGGCCTAAGACACCAGAAAATCGTCATAAAACGCTTTCTTGCAATTTTTTGGGGTTCACCAAAGTTTTTTCGTAGATTGACCCGACTATTAGTTACGGCGGATGTTTCCCACTGGAGGGGCCCGTTGTTCAGTTGAGATAGCGCTGGTTGATAAACTGATTTCATTATCGCGACCTGGGTTCAATCCTCCCTCAGGGCAAAAATTCATTTGAATTTTCTGCTAGCTGCCAGTGGCGCTTTCTGTTGTGTTGCTTGCCTCGGGTCTGTTGAAAATGAGATCGCCCCTCCCTCTCCAAGCTTGGCCGTACCAGGAGCGTTCCAGCATTTAGGCCATTTAGTGTTAAGCTACCCGATGTGTAGCCGACCTGCGTGTCGTGCGAAGCGGGCCGTATTTCGTATAACCTGTATTTGTAATCATTCTGCGGTTTGTCAGATTGAATTTTATTAAACGAATAATATTCATATTATAGAGATAGAGTCTAGAGATGATGATAGTGTGTGATCAGTGGCGTTGCTACAGAAGGACTAATTAGGGCAAATGCCCTGGTACAAATCTTTTGCCTTGGTCGTTGTTCTGCCACAAGACTGCCAGAATAATTTTGTTCTCTGCCAGAAATTTATTTAGGGCATAAATCGCCTCTGCACCGTTTACTTGCATGAGTGCCATGACTAGGCCTATGCCCTGGTTAAAAAGTTTGATTCTAATAGTCTTAAACGGTAATAGATGAATTCTTTAACACTAGAGTGGAATATAAAAAGACATGTTACAGGGCTGTAATCAAGGGTATACGCGGGTACGGTATACAGCGTATACTCACCTCCGGGGAAAAACGGCATCGTATACTCACCTCCCGAAAAGTAGGGTATACGCGGGGAAAAAGCAGGGTATACAATACACGCTAGTAAATCAGGCGCATACGGCTGTTTAGGATGGTTTTTGGCCGGCTGATTGGTATCTTTCTCCTGAAAAATTGGACGATTGACTAAAAAAAAGTCATCAACTTTTTGGGTGGCTGATTTGGTATCTTTTTCCAGAAAAATTGGACAAATGACTAAAAAAAGGTCATCAGATTTTTCAGACGGAAAAATCGACACAAAATTTTCCCGAGGTCAGCGTGTAGGCCTACTCACCTCAAAATTTACCAGTACAGCCCTGGACATGCTCATATTGTAAAAAATAAGGATCGAATTACTAATAGACGGGTGTTGATTTGTCGAATATAACACGCTTTGTGTCAATTGTGTGTCATTTTTCAGTGAGTCTGTAAGGTTGGAGACCCACAGTTTTACCGAACAGGGCCCTCACATTAATTTGTTAATCCGGCCCTGTCCTTGCTACAGATTATGAACTATTATTGAAATTCATTTTATTATTTCTATGACTAACCTGGATGGTGTCTTAAATGTGAGATGAAAGCTATGAAAATATGTTTGAAATTTTTGCATCAGAGAAGGCTGTTTCCCAACGAACTTGTTGAAGATGTTGCTCAGCAATCGTGCTGAAGAACCGAATGGAACGAGAAAGACTTGAAAATTATGTCCTCGTTTCTGTCACAAAACAATGGATTTAGCATATCCAAGATTGACAGTAATAACTGCTAATTACCAATTACTAATTACCAAAATAACTTATTAGTGATAAAATTACAATAATGTTATTATTTTAATTTATTATTATTATTAATATTATACTGATGGTGATAATAATATATATTTATTGCTGCTATTATTATAACTATTTATACCTGAGGTGTATATCAGTTCCCTCGGATTTAAAAAACAGAGTTTTTTTAATGTCTGGAAAATCAGTCCTCGTCCTCCGCAACAGTAGTGAAAGTACCACGAATTGCTTTTATTATGACTATGATTATTATTATAATTGTTTTTCTTCTTCTTCTTCTTCTTCTTCTTCTTATTATTATTATTATTATTATTATCATTATTATTATTATTATTATTATTATTATTATTATTATTATTATTATTATTATTATTATTATTATTATTATTATTATTATTATTATCATCATCATTTATTAAACGAAACATGTTTTACAAGAAAAAACATAAAAAGTTCTTTGTTCATGAGTTAGCGACCCTCATCACAGGACAACTGTGAGAACGTGCCTCGAAATGCCACTGCAATAAATCTTTGCGTACAAATTGAGAGGCGTTGGAAAAGGTATTATTATTATTATTATTATTATTATTATTATTATTATTATTATTATTATTATTATTATTATCATCATCATCATCATCATTATATTTCTATAAAAACAGAGTACTACGGCCTCAACGAGCCGAGGCATGCGATGGCGTTGAATCGCTGAACTGTGGCTGAAATCTATTATTATTATTATTATTATTAGTAGTAGTAGTAGTAGTAGTAGTAGTAGTAGTAGTAGTAGTAGTAGTAGTAGTAGTAGTAGTAACAGTAGTAGTAGTAGTAGTAGTAGTAGTAGTAGTAGTAGTAGTAGTAGTAGTAGTAGTAGTAGTAGTAGTAGTAGTAGTAGTAGTAGTAGTAGTAGTAGTAGTAGTAGTAGTAGTAGTATTATAGTAGTAGTATTCATATTTGAGTTTCTTTAATGTCAATAAATAGCGAGGCTGTGCTCCCTGATCTGCAGAGAGTCAGAGACCCTGCATTTTCCGGTTACTGGTGTTTGGTATGCAGGCCCGTCGAGAGGGGGGCAGGGGGGCAAATGCCCAGGGGCCCGGCGACTTTTAGGGACCCGGAGGGGGCCCGGGCTATAGTGATTGTAATATGTTTCATATCTTGATTACGGGCGGCGGACCCAACCTTATGATCACTTATATTATTTAGCCTATTGTTTGTGATTTATGGCTGTTTTAAATATAGGCCGATAGCCTAATGGGCTATAACGGTTGCATAGCTACAACTGTTTAAGTTTTAAGCAACTGTCCATTAGCCTACCTTACTTATCGGTGTTTTGCCAAAGAACACGCTCACTTTCGTCTAAGAACATTCTTCTGCTAAATTATGCGTTGTCAGAGTTCAATCACAAAATGAACTAATCTAAATGATCAATTTCTCTCGCAACGATGGGATATTTTATTAACACACACCTGGATTCTGGAGTACAAAAAAGGCCAATAAGTTTGAAAATGCAAAAAAGTTAGTAGCCTAAGCTTATACAGTCGCACACTCGGGCCTATCTCAATTCAGAATCTCAAAAGAAGACAATTAGAGCCCGTAATTATGCTATACTCCTACATCGGTTGATTCTAGCGAATTAAACGTGCCTGCATGATGATCGTATATAGCCTATATAGCTGAATGGATGAAAATGAAGTTTGTGGTGTTAGTATCTTAATTTCTAAAGAAGACATTATAAATAAGAATTGTTGTGAAAATGCTGAGATTGTAGAAACTGTAAAAAGGTTTTGTTTTGATATTGGCGTTCTGCCGCTAGGGCCCGCGTTTAGACCTAGGCCTATAGGTTACACAAATGATTGAGACGATAATTTATAGGCTGATATTAAAGCTGAAAAGAAACTGTCCTCCAAGACATTCGGACAATTTTCTGGGCGATGAAGTAAGAGCACGTCCGAAGTGCATTTTCAGGTTCGCAGACAAGATGGAGAACTATACCAGGATATTATAAACGATATTGTTGCAGTTAAATCCAGGAAGGTTGCTTGTTGATTGCCATATTCTTTGAAAATTATAGGCTATTCTTAACATTAAGAACTGATTAAAAATCATAAAAGTAAGCATTAGCGTGCATTCATACCCACACTATTGTTATTTTAATTTGTTTTTTGTGTGTAAATTTGCTCAAAAAGCCGAAGATAGTTTGGGGCCCGTGACTGCTCAGCCCAGGGGCCCGGATTTTCTGTCGGCAGGCCTGCCTAAAATAGGTTTGCCTGCCCGTAGGCCTACCTGTTTTGCCCGAAAAACACATTTGCCTATGTTCCGTTTTGAGGGACGGGGCGCGGTAGGCTTTTCTTTACAGTGTTCCTGTATAAAATCGATCGCACGTCTTAACTGCAGCGTGCAGCTTGGCAATGCTTTAGACCCATTGCTCCTACTATAGTCCTTTAGAATGGATGAGATCCTGGACATCAGTGAACGTGGAGGATTTTAATCGTGCGTTGCTACATCGATGACCACTCAGATATTCCTCGGTGTCATTGCCTCGAATGTTCCGCCAGATGTTTGGCGATTAACATGTAGAGTTTGTCGAATTTGGGTCGAGGAATTTATGCGTCGCAATTGCCTAAAGATATAAGCTTACGTGCGCAAGACGCAACTCACCCGGATTGGAACTGGACGCTGATTACTGGACATAATTTTGACGACTGGAGATTTCCAGCTGGACCTCCTTAATGGTTACCAGATCTCAAAAGTGACCTACTTAAAGGTCATCATCGACAGAGAGTCTGCAGTGAACCGTTGGTCAATCTCTGAATATGCTAGTTTCAATAGCACCGGTTCAGCCAGCTATACGAACACAGGTGTCGCACGGCTCAGAGAAAGGCTCTGGCTCATGCTCTTATTAGTAGGTCTTAACGACTGGGCTACGGCATGCAGCCTTGCTATACGTCTATTTGATAAGTTGCAAAAAGCTCAGAACGCTGCGGCCAGTCTAATTAAAGAGGTTAGAATGTTAGGCCACGAAAATTATTATTCCACTAATTCAAGATCTCCACCGACTGCAAGTTTGCAAGAGAATCAACTTCAGCGCATAGACATTCTTCGCAGGATGATCTCACAGAAGTAACAGAACCAATGACATTGTGTATCAGCATCATAAGTTCCTGAGGTCGAGAAGAGCTACGACTTCTTGTGCTTTTGAAGTGCAAAAGATGTAATGAGTGCAAGAACAATCGACGAATCCGGTGTGGCATAAAATGTTGTCTGGCATGAAATATTTCATGCCGGACATAATTTCTTGCTACACCGGCCTAACACACTGGATTCTCTGCCCGTCAAACTACGCGTTTCAGAATTCTATCGACGACTTCAGAAAGAAATTAAAGACGTAGACTGCATGCTGCTAACTACACTTGACTTGACAATGTCATCTGCGTGTATCTAGCTATGTTGGCGTTTTATAAATCTTCTTATAGACTAAGTGGGCTGCCCTTCTTCTGAAATTGGTGCATTGCTTGACAAATGGATTACACAAGAATGCGCCGACGGTGCATTCTTACGGTTACCGTGGTTTGACATCCACATTTGACATGCACATAGGTGCATTTTAGTGCGCGCTGACTTACTGCTGAGCTTATAAACAAGGCTTATAATATTATTATGATTGGTTTATTCACAGTGAAATTCCACATCAAAAGGGCTAGGGCTAGAGACTGGGGTTAGGCGCAAGCATTAGACACTAAGGTTAGGCGCTATGATAAGGCGCTAGAGTACCGGTTATGGACTAAGGTGGTTGTATACGGACTAAGAACTGGTAAGTGCTAGAGTTAGGCGCTAGGGTAAGAGGTTAGGGTTACGGACTACAATCTAGGGTCAGGCGCTAGAGATATTGTCCCATGGAGTAGGTCTAGGCTTAAAAACTGGAGCAAGTCGCTAGGGTTAAGATTACGAGCCGGGGTTAGGGAATAGAGTTTAGAATAAGGGTGCTTGAGTTCTATTGAAAGCACGAAAACATTAAGCAACTGGGTCCTCGTTGCCAGACCTTGAAATTCACTCATTGACAAGTTCCTCTATCATAAAAATTGACGGGTATGTGAGGATTCACCATTCGTAGCCTATACTCATTCAGTTGACAGCCCTGCCTGAATTTACAGCTTTGGAAACATAATTAACTAAACTTCACTAGTTTTGCATTGGTATGAGTTGTTATTGCACCGAAACACCAGCGTATTCGCTTTTAAATTTATACAGACGACGACGGCATTTCAATAGGCAAAAACATTCAGCAATGAAAAAGAAATTTATTTTATTAGCAACGACAAAATAAACGGATTTTCAAGGAATGAATAAAAGAGAGTCGATATATTCTAAACATAGATATTTAAAAGAATGCCTACAAACATGATAAATAGAATACGACCGTTGCACGACGTGCTGAAACTATTCAATACCGACTGATATCATCGTTAACAGATCTATGCGTAAAAGTGGCTTATGCTTCGACAAATCGAAAGATGGCTAAACCATCGACACTAGGATCCAAGTAATTGTAGTTAGACATCATCTCATTCCTCTCGCTATTGAAGCGCATTATAATGGGGAGAAAGACCTGTACGTCACTCAGCTGTACACCAGGAACATAGAGGAGATTAAATTCCGAGTCTAAAAGCTCGAATTTGCATTCCCAATTCGTTATCAAGATCCTGCCATAAATATCTGCAAAATTCACACTGAAGCCTTCAATAAGCGATGATTGAAACTGACGCACGACGCTCCCAGAAGTATCGATCTCCATTAATTTCGCGTGTCCTAGGAGGTCATCAGAAACTAATACAAGGTTTCCGTTCGGTTTTTGCATCACATTTGCAATAGTTCCGAGTCCACAAATTCCTGGGAACAAGACTACTTTATGCTGCAAGGAACCATTCGGAGCATAAATGGTTACTACGGCAGGATTCGGTGTCAGATGCCTTGAAATGGTTATTAGGTTGCCATTGGCGGATACGGTAAGTAGTGACAACTTTTGATCAGTCAAAATCCATGGTGATAGTGTAAACTGATGTTCTTTCCCTTTCGTAATGCGTAATACTGAATCTGCCTTTGACTCGAGCGATTCGGCGTTGAGTACATACACACAGTTTGAAACGCTGCAACCTGCTATGCATCTCGAAATTATTCCTGGTAACAGGATGACATCCTTCACCTCTGCTACATTGTTGCGGTCGAGAACGTTAATCATGTAGTTTTGACGATTTGGACTGCAGAGTATAAATATTTCATCTTTCACTGAAGTCATATCGTAGACTCTAAACTGGAACCGGATAGAATACTTATGCAAAACTTCAAAACGAATCGTCTCCTGAGCTGAAAAAAGTTCAAACTGTTGATGTAAATTTCGAAAAAGAAATCAAATAATTAAACAAATGTTTTGAAATGGACAGGTGACAAAGATGTTTCGAAGTACACCAAACGTAGCCTAACATCACAATTGATTAGCCTATAATTTATTAATAAGGCATAGGCCCCTATGCCACTTTAAATATGAATTTTTTCATTTACTTTTTGAAAGCATTATTAGCGCCTTTGAGACTATTATGCTGCGAAACGCTCCAGAGCCAGCCTTCGCTATAGTCTATTATATGACAGAATATGACGTTCACTCATTGACAAGTTCCTCTATCATAAAATATCATACTCAATATAATGGAACAAGATGGAGTGAACCCTGGACATAGGCGAGGGTCAAAGGAAGCCCCTTCGAAAGAACGAGGAACAAGAAACTCAGTCTAAACAGGTGAACGAAAGGATTCTCGGCGTTGGACATTTAAGACAGAACAGTAAAGTCCCTCAGATATGGGGAATTGAATCCTCGATACAACGCCATACCAATGCAGCTATGCAGTATGTTATACACTGAGGGAAAGGGTATTCTGTGTGTAATGCAATGTATTGTATTTTTGTAATTTCTATAGCGCCGCTCAAGGCCTCCCGGGTCAGAGTAATTTTTTTCTTTAAGGATATTCAGAATGTATGCAAACCTACATGTAGGCTACAGCGTACACACTCAATTTATTTTTTGAGTTTGAGCCCGAATGTCCAAACAACCAGTTTGCGATGTGGTATGATTAGCTTATTACAAATATCTTTACTTTTTGCAGTCTTTGGCGGGAAGTAGTTGTGCTGACGTATAAACATAATAATTATTGTGTCATGGTCTACGGCTCTACGCAGACATGTTTAAAATTTATTATCTTTGTAGTGAAATGTGAAATTTATAAAAGATAACTGCATAGTATATTTACTTGGAAATTTTATATTTTTTAATTCTCGTACGGTACTCTCTTTCTGTCCCCCAAGTTATGCCTAAGTCTTATTTAAGTGGCGCTGCTAAGCGTCAGGTACGAGAAGAAAGTGTAAAGAAGACCGCCAAAATGCAAAAAAATCCGAATTTATTATGCCTGCGGAGATAAGAGCGAGCATGCACCGATGACTACATCAGACATGGAGGCAGTGGCGTAGCAATAGGTCGTGCAGCCTGTGCAGTGCACAAGGGTTCCAGACTGAAGAGGGGCCCCCGCAGTCACAGTCAATTTTTACTTTAAGGATATTAAAAATGTATTCAAATGATCAAATCCAATTATAGGCCTACAATCCATTCCTTCGCACGTGGCGAAGGAATGGATTGTGCAGACTGTGCAGACTGCGCAAGACCCCGATGACTTCATCAAGCTTGGTGACATAATTGAATTCAGTTTGATCAATGCTGAGGTGTTTGTGGCTTTTGATATCGACACCGAGCAGAGAGGCACTTCGGAAACTATGGTGGTATACCAGTTACTTTACAAAAGAATTCTGGAACGAAGGCATCTCAATTATTTTTGCCCAAGGGAATTTGCCCAAAGGTATTCGCCCAAAAGATCATTTCAGCATTTCCGAATTTTGCTATTATTCTTTTAGACTTACCGTAGTAACTCGAACTTGAGTTAAAATAAGTTAATTTTAAAATTTATTTCAAGTGTGCAAATAGGCCTAGTCTATTGCAAAAGCCAGGCCCTTCTGCACAGCCTTATTGTTTGAAATATTGGAGTTCAAGCATTGAAGGGGCCCACCACGAAAGCTCTGCACAAGAGCCCCCAAAAACCTTGCTACGCCACTATCCTCACCGGCGTCACCGCAACTAGAAGAGTTCTCCGAATATCTATTAATATCTGCTCAAAAACCAAGGGCAGGAAACCAGCTTATCTAAGAACGCTAAACCTAATATTATTAGGTTTAGCGTTCTTAGATAAGATGGTTTCCTGCCCTTTGGTTTTTAGTTTTTGAGAAGATATTAATAGATATTCGGCATATTATGCCAAGGCTAAGCAAGCCAAGATTGGCTAATTATATTCGGTGGAAGTTAAAGAGTTACTTAAACACTCGTGAATAAGCTGGTGCCCTGTGCTTGGCTTTCGAGTGGCGCTTTAGACATTTTGAGAGTATACGATTACAATTACAATTACTGACCCAAGTCCAATTTAAGGTTTTCGCTCATTGCACGTAATAGCCTAATATAGTCTAATAGACTAAAGCTCGTTTCATTATTTGCTGAACTAACCAATGCCATCCAGAGTTCTGTGAACTTCATTTCGAAAATCGTTGGTCGCACAGATGCTGCTCCATCGCGAGCAGACAGTTCGAAGTCGGTTTATCACAAGCTCAGATTTTTCGTTCCACACTCTTTTGACCAGTCTCATATCCTTAACTTCCATAGCTACGACTTCAACGAGGATACATTCGAGTAGCTCGATCGGTAGATCTTCCAGCTGTTAAAGCCGACATGCGATAGACATAAGTTAAATTCTGTTACACACGTCCTTTGAATAAGCAGAAAATGATCAAAGTCGAAAGATCAAACAGCCAATTCTTTCATACCAAAGCAGTTGAAATAGGGGGTCATGATGAAACTCAATTAACCATGCTAGCTGTAGAAGGTTAAAAGCCCAGTTAATAAATGAGAATAAAATGGAAACATCATCGCAGGACTTTTTTCTCAGTCAACTGTTGATGCAGTTTGTTGGGGTTTCCAGAACATTATCAAATATGATAGTCAGATATATGTCCCACTTTTAAAATTTTGTTTGGCAATAGAAAACAGTCTCAACTTCCCCTTTTTGTGATCTGGTCAATCTTTATTTCTTGTTTTATCGACATTCCTTTTTATTTCAATTTTGTTCATCGTACTTCCAGTCACAATCGCAGAATATCTTGACTAACGGATCAAATGTTCGAAAACAAAAACCATACTACAGTCAATGGAAGCAACTAGGCATTGCCAATCTAACACTAAGGCAAAGTGCACGCGCACGTTATTTGCCGGAGAAAAACAGGCTATAGACCTTAGTCTACTGTACGGACGTTGTCTAAAGGATTAAGTTCGTGTAAGGTACGAACCTTTAAACAATTTTTAAATAGAGGCCTAATTCTTTTGTTTGTTTTTTTAAATTAAAGCTATATTATCCTTTATGGTTCCGTACTCAGGAGCAGGGCTTAAAGTGTGGCTGGGCGGTCATGGACGGCGTCCATGCACTTATTTTAAAATCAGAGCGCCGTCCTGCCACTTATTGGCCAGCATAGCCTGGAAAGGTAAGGGGCGTCCAGGCACTTATCTTTCCACACTTTAAGCACTGCTCAGGAGTATCCTCAGTTTAACTACTTTCGAAAAGGACAGTGCAGTTGCGCTGTTGGAGACTGAACGAAATACACAATTAATTAATTATGAGAGAATAGCTCCATAATAATTATCGTATAATCGGAGTGACGCACTTTTGCCGTCGTCATCTGAATTGCTTTCTTGTTTACTTTGCGAGCAAGACGAACAAAACGTGTGACGCATAATGGACACCGGTGGCCTCTTATTTTTTCGTAATTTTTATTATCACATATTTTAATCTAGCGTTATTACTATTGTCGTGCCCAGAATGTTACATAATAGCTTTGATCAGCTTCGCGTTACAATACGCGTGACACAGATTAAATTAATATCAGCGTTATAAATTTAAACATTTAAATTTTCTAAGTGGAGATCATTGGACAGCCAGAGCTGTCTGGTGCAGGGGCGGATCCAGGGGGGGGGCCAATCCGGCCATGGCCCCCCATTTCAAATCACCATGGGACGTGGCCCCCCCATCCATGGTGGCCCCCCAAAAAAATTCAGGGTGTCAGTCATGCACAGAAGAATTAATGTATAAATGTAATTAAAATCTATAATAAAAATAATGTATAAATGTAATTAAAATCTAATCTAAGTCTCTCACGCAATTGCATTGTCTTAATATAAAGCATCGAAATGAAACAATCTTTCAGCAGTATCCAACTATGATTTATGGCATGCAATGTATGTTATTCGTGTATATATTCGTAGTAAATTGAAAAAACATTGACACCAATAAACACAATTATAACTAAGTACAACTAACTATTAAATACAAGTGAAGTTAACACTAACAACAGTGTTTGGGATGTAATCCATTTTTTTGCAGATGCCAAAAAATTTCAGGGCGAAACATGTTAAGTTTTGAGTTTAGTCTATATGTGCAAGAAAATGCGGTGAATGATAACACATGTTTACTCCTTGTTTTTATTTATATCTTTCTATATATCATTCAGTAGTGGGAAGTATTTTATTTATTCTAGTCTTAAAAAGTCATCAGTTTTTTCGAAGAAAAATTGAACACCCTTTTGAAGATTTCGGACGGTTCACTAAAACTTCATAAGTTTTTTGGGAACCGAAATTGAACACCTTTTATAAATTTCGCACGGAAGAATAAAAAGTCATCGCTCTTTTTAGACGAAATATTAAACACCTTTTTTAAGATTTCGCACGGATGACTACAAAAAGTCATCAGTTTTTCGGATTCTAAATTGAACACCTTTTTTTGAAACTTTCCAACGGAAGACTAAAAAGTCATTACTCTTTTTAGACGAAAAATTATTTTTTTTTTAAAGATTTCGCACGGATGACTACAAAAAGTCATCAGTTTTTTGGGATGCTAAATTGAACACCTTTTTTTGAAAATTTCGCACGGAAGACTAAAAAGTCATCACTCTTTTTAGATTAAAAATTAAACACCTTTTTAAGATTTAGCACGGATAACTACAAAAAGTCATCAGTTTTTTGGGATGCTAAATTGAACACCTTTTTTTGAAAATTTCGCACGGAAGACTAAAAAGTCATCACTCTTTTTAGATGAAAAATTAAACACCTTTTTAAGATTTAGCACGGATAACTACAAAAAGTCATCAGTTTTTTGGGATGCTAAATTGAACACCTTTTTTTGAAAATTTCGCACGGAAGACTAAAAAGTCATCACTCTTTTTAGACGAAAAATTAACTAAACACCTTTTTTAATATTTCGCACGGATGACTACAAAAAGTCATCAGTGTTTTGGGATGCTAAATAGAACACCTTTTTTGAAAATTTCTCACGGAAGAATAAAAAGTCATCACTCTTTTTAGACGAAAAATTAAACACCTTTTTTAATATTTCGCAGGGATGACTACAAAAAGTCATCAGTTTTTTGGGATGCGAAATTAAACACCTTTTTTGAAAATTTCGCACGGAAGACAAAAAAGTCATCACTCTTTTTAGACGAAAAATTAAACACCTTTTTTAAGATTTCACACGGATGACCAAAAAATGTCATCAGTTTTTTGGGAAGGAAAATTGAACACCCTTTTTGAAGATTTTCGGCGGATTACTTAATAAAGAACATCTAGTTTTCGGGAAAGAAGTTTTTAAGTAAAGTCTATATTTATTGAGACCTTATGGCACTCTTATAAGCACTGAAAAGTACAGTTATTTTGTTAAGATAACAGCTTAAAATGCTACCATTGCAATGTGAAAATTCAAAATGTTTCTGGTGGGGAGGGGCATATCCCCTCCCCACACCCCTCCCCTACCACTCTCGGCGCTGCGCGCCTCATGATTGTCTTCAGACGGTCAATTATCTACCCCTCCAAAAACCTCAATCTCCCAGAGGTGGGGGCTAAATGAAACTCTGGTTTCGGCCAAAAACGACTAAAAAAGTTAAATTTTTCGACCCCAGCCCAAAAATTTTTGGCCCCCCCCTTCGAAACGTTCTGGATCCGCCACTGGTCTGGTGTAATGGCTATACTACCGTGAATCACCAACTGTTGTCGACACCAAGCGTGGTCAGCCAGATGAACAGTGCATGGTCTACGGCTGATGATGCTCAATGCATCGCAGTTAACAAAAATTCACAAACAATGAGGTAATATTGGAGCCTAAAGCAGGAGCTATATAATAGGCCACTAATAAGATAGTTTTATTTGACTTTTAAATTTTGTTTGAGCATAATCTACATTTCTTTCGTCAACGTATACGCCACATTATTCAGACAATTCACAAGTTTCGATTCAAAGAAATTTGACATCTAGTAGACTATCTTGTAGCTTACCGTTGTGTCACTCGATGAAACGAGCTTTGCACGTTTAGCATTGTCTTGCTGTTGGGAACCTGTACAATGGAAATAAATGCAATTTTCGTGAAATGCAATTAGTCAGACGAGGCTTAATTATTGTGTTGAATTAATTTTTAATGTTATAAGGCTTTATTGTAGACAACTAAAAAAGCTGGTGGTCTAAGCTAAGAAAGAGATAAAGTGTTCATTATTTGAAACTGATTGCCGCCTTGAAAAAGAATGAACAACATCACATTTACAAGCGTAGCCTGCTCCTTAAAGTTTGCATAGCCTACGTTACTTACGATCTGAGCCTTCAGTTGCTTGCTCGTCATTGCTGGATTCAGCTGCTGTTCGTTTCTTGGACATGACTTTAGATAAACCGTACGTGGGATCTCTAGAAGGAAAAAGCGCGGTCTTCCATCACAATCAACATCAGCATTGGAAAAACACCGTTGTTGGAAAGTAAGTAGTAAATTCAAGTGCTATTGCAAAGGCCAAACGCAAGCGACGGACATGAGGAAAGACCAAGCAATGAACTACTCAAGATGTAGTATAAAAATTGACGAAATGCGTTATGGTTATAAAAATTAAATTAGGGTCTAGGCTGTGGATGTCTTGACCTAGACGCCATTCCTATAACTGCTTACTTAGCAAGCTATGTGTGTGCCATGACACAACAATATTTTATTGTGACGTCACACAATAATTAAAGTAAATGCAAGAGCTTCGTATTCCATAGAGCCATATTATTTTTTTTATTGAGTCTTCTTTGTATTTCTTTAAGGCAGTTTTGTATTAGCATAACTCGTACGTCTGGAAGGCCGATAACTGCCCCCCCCCCACAATCATACATTCCACTCACAAGAAATTATTTGTCCCACATTGGGCGCCGTCCATCAGGTCGCACCATCCAGACTGTGATAACTTCTACCGCAATCGTCACAACTGGGTTAGATTAACACAGCGGCTTCAATCTACATACAAGCGATATCAGTTCTACTGCTCATTTTGCCCGATATGATCGACGCAGTGAATGGCCGATGTAGCACCCTACTGAACTTTCTGTGTCTCAGCGCTGCTTTCGACTCGATTGCACAAAACAAAACATTCTGCTACGTTGACCTCAGTGGCGAATAGGGGGAGACTTTGTATCGTAGAGGGAAAGATTAACTATTTCAATGGATGAAGACTTTGTTCCAATACAGAGTCTCCCCGGAGACTCAAGGCAAGGGGACCTCTGTTTCGGGGAAAGACTTTATTTCGTGACACCGTCGGACGCTTCTAGACCGGAAACCACGGACAAGATTATAATATCATCCTTCACGCTACTGGTCACCTGGTGTATGAGGGATGGACCCGCGTGTATCGACCACACCGTCACCTAACCCTCCTGAATGTTTCCATCCATCTAAGAGTCACATGCTCTCTCCCCGGGTCCCCCATGTATTGAGACTGGCTTCTTAGAAAGGAAAACTCACGAGGGGGGACGCAACTGAGCAATGCGTTCAGTGGCGGCACTAGGGGGCTAAGCCCCCCTATCAGAGTCGAAGCCCCGCAAAAAAGGCGATCAGGGCTTTTTTACATGCTACACTGAAACAGTTCCACGATTTTCGAGCGGATGACTAAAAAAAGTCGTCAGAAATTGTGGCGGATGAAAATGGGATATTTCCTCCGGAGGCTTCAGACCCGTCCCCCAAAACTGAAATCCTGGCGCCGCCACTGTACGCGTTTCAGAATTTTCTCTCGACGACTTCAGAAATAAATTAAAGACGTATATGCAGCCTACCTTTTCGCATCATCTGACTTGTATAATGTTGCTTGAACATCTGCCGTGTAGGCTCTCTAACTCTGTTGGCGTTTTATTAAAAAAATTACAAATTAAAAGGCTTTCCTTTTTCTCAAATAGGTGTATTGCTTGGCAAATGGAATATATACATGTAAGAATACAGTACACCGGTTTAAAATCTACACTGGATTCGCATATTTTAGTGCGCGCTGACTTTCTGCTGAGCTAGTCGTGTGTGATAGATGTGGTCAAATTTCACTGTGAACAGTGAACCATGCGCTAGGATTAGGCGCTAGGGTTACGGACTAGGAGCTAGGGTCAGGGGCTATGGTAATGGAGAAGGTCTGTGCTTAGCAGCTAGGGTTAGGCACAAGGGTTAGGGCTGGGAGATAGGGTTAAGGACTAGGGGATTAGAGTTAGGGTTACTTAACGGTGTAGGACCGTTAATCAAGCAAGAAAAAACCGGTAAATATTAATCAACTGAGTTCTCGTTGTTACACTTTTCCCTAGCGCTGCATTAACAAGTTCGTCTTCATAGAAATCAACGTGTACGCGAGGACTTAACATCGTAGCTTACTCATTCAGTTGATAGCATTGTTTGAATTCCTAGTTTTGTGCAAATAACTAGACTTCACTGCTGATGTGCTGGTGTGAGTTGACATTGCACCGAAACACGAATGTTTCACTTTCGGACGACCAGTGTTCCATTTTGTAACAAATTATATCACACACGACGACAAAATTTTGTTAAATCAAAACTTGAAGCAATGAAGAAGAAATTTTTTATTAGCAACAACAAAATAAAGGAATGAATAAAAGGAGTCGATATATTCTAACATAGATATTGAAAAGAAGGTCTACAAAAATGATAAATAGAATACGACCGTTGCACGACATGTTGAAACTATTCAATACAGATTGATACCATCTTTAATAGATCTATGCGTAAAAGTGGTTTATATTTAGACAAAACGGAAGATAGCTAAGCCATCGATATTATCATCCAAGTAATAATAGTTAGATATGATCTCATTCCTCTCGCTATTCAAATGAAATTTAGTGGCGAGAAAGACCTTTGCCTCATTCGGCTGGACTGGGGAAACATCCAGGAGATTAAATTCCGAGTCTAAAAGCTCGAATTTGCATTGCCAATTGGTTATCAAGATCCTACCATAAATATCTGCCAAATTCACAGTGAATTCTTCCCTAAGTGATGATTGAAATTGACGCACAACGCTCCCAGAAGTATCGATCTCCATTAATTTTGCATGACCTAGGAGGTCATCAGAAAACAACACAAGGTTTCCGTTTGATCTTTGAATTACATTTGCAATAGTTCCGAGTCCACAAATTGCTGGGAACAAGACTACTTTATGCTGCAGGGAACCGTCCGCGGTAAAAACGGTCACTATGGCAGGATTCGGTGTTTCATGCTTTGAAATGGTTATTATGTTACCATTGACGGATGCGGTAACTAATGACAACTTTTGATCAGAAGCTATCCATGGTGATAGTGTAAACTGATGTTCTTCGGCTTTCGTAATGCGTAATACTGAGTCAGCGTCTGATTCGAGCAATTCCATGTTGAGTACATACACACAGTTTGAAACGTTGCAGCCTGCAATACTGCTCGAACTTATTCCTGGTAACTGGATGATATCCTTCACTTCTGCTACATTATTGTAGTCGAGAACGTTAATAATGTAGTCCTGACCATTTGGCTTGCAGAGGATAAATATTTCATCTTTCACACAAGTCATGTCGATGAAATCAAACGGGAATTGGATCAGATACTTATGCACAATTTCCAAACGAACCATCTCCAGATCTGAAAGAAGTTCATACTGTTGATGTAAATTGCGTAAAAGATATAAAATAATAATTAAATAAATGTTTTCAAATGGTGACATAGATTTTTCAAAGTACACAACACTTAACATCACAATTGATTATAGTTTATTATATATGCCAATGCTACTTTAAATATTAATTTATTCATTTATTTATTGAAATTTTTTATGGCGACCTATATAATTCGAAACGTTCCCGATCCAACTTGCGCTATATATGACAGTCTTGAGAGCAGAATGGAACAAGGTGGAGTGAAGCCTGAGCACAGGGCAAAGTGACAGAGGAAGCCCATTCCGAAGAACGAGGAACAAGAATCTCAGCCTAAACAAATGAGCGAAAGGCGTTGGACATTTTAAGGTAGAACAGTAAAAGTTCCAGTCAGATATGGGGAACTGAATCCTTGATACAACGCCATACCAGTGCAGAGATGCAGTATGTTATCCACTGAGGGAAAGGGACCCAATGAAGGACATTCCGTGTGTAATGTATTGCACTTAGTAATTTATATAGCGCCGCTCACAGCCGAGGCCATTCAGTAGCGCTCACAGTGCGAGAACTCCGAAAAAAAACTGGTCTTATTAAAAAAGACGTATTTAACGATCTAAAAAAGAAAAGTCACAGGCAGAGTGAAGGAAAGAGAAGAGAATTCCATAAGGCGGGTCCAATGTTGGTAAAGGATCGAGTTTGAGCAACAGTGGTCTAATTCGTGGAACAAACAACTGAGACCTGTCCAAGTGTCCAGAGAAGGGAGAGGTCGATGAGAAGATGCCGTAAGACGATAATGAATTATAATCGGGTCTACTGCATAAGGCAGAAAAACAAAAGGCAGAAAATCAAAAGGCAGAAAATCAAAACGCAGAAAATCAAAAGGCAGAAAAATGATAAGGCAGAAAAATCAAAAGGCAGAAAAATCAAAAGGCAGAAAAATCAAAAGGCAGAAAATCAAAAGGCAGAAAATCAAAATGCAGAAAAATGTATGTAAGCTCTACTTTGCCGCCTAAATATAAATGCACAATTACTTTAAACCTGCTGAAACTGATTAATCGGTTTACCATCAAACATCGAACATTACAGAGCGAATTCACTACAAAGTTCTCTCCTTAACATACAACTCCTTACAATGCTCCCAGCCCAGATATCTTCGCGAACTGTTCACCATCCAGCCTACCCGTTCTACCCGATCATCCGCCTGCCTTACACTCTCTCGACCGCCGGTCACAAGTCATCTCAAGTTCTCCAACCGAGCCATATCCAACTCAGCACCACGCCTTTGGAATGATCTGCCTGCTGAGTTCCGATCCTTTTCAGTTCCTCCTCCATCATTACTAGTCACACACCATCACCTTCCTCAGGCTCCTCTATCCATCACACCTCGGGCCTTTCACTCGAAACTAAAGACACTCCTGGTAAAGAACTCTTATCCTGTTTCATCTGATCCCCCACCCTCCAATTCCCGGCTCAGACGACACCCACCTTAGTATAGCTGTTCCACACCTCTGATCATACGGTACCTCGACCCGGACCACCATGGACTACTCTTACGGACAACCCTTTTGACTCAACGCATTTGATCCTGATCCTATGGTAATTCGACCCGGACCACCACGGACTACTCTCACGGACAACCCTACTAACTCAACGCAGCGCTCGTGCCCCGCGCTTGGCTTTCCAGTGGCGCTTTAGAAATTACGAGATTACGATTATAATATTACAGGCCGATTTTTGTATGTTTTGAAATAGTTGGTGAATCAGGACATTTATAACGCTAATGGCGCTTTATATTTTTTGTGTTATAAGTTATAACACTACGGAATAAATATTGAGTTGGTTATGCAACATCTTCCTGAGTTTCTGCCTTTTGATTTTTCTGCCTTTTGATTTTCTGCCTTTTGATTCTTCTGCCTTTTGACTTTTCTGCCTTATTATTTTTCTGCCTTTTGATTTTCTGCCTCTTGATTTTCTGCCTTTTGATTTTCTGCCTTTTGATTTTCTGCCTTATGCAGTGCTCCCTTATAATCTATAAGACATTTTGGTGCAAAACCCATTCTGGGCTTGAGGACCAGAGCAATGACTATAAATTGAATGCGAACTGAGAGAGGAAACCAGTGTAGTTACTTGACCATAGACGATGATAATTATAGATCTATGAGAGTATTTAGGAAGGCAAGCGATTAAATAAGCAGCAGCATTAAGGGCAGATTTAATAGGAGATTGACGGACGTTTGGAAAACCAACAAGATGGGATTTACAGCAGGCCTACTGTAGCCTAATCGAATCCAGAACATACAAATACGTGGACTTTGGATTGTCATGGTAGGAAGGGGAACAGATCTAGCCTACGAATGGCCCTGAGACGACGGGGGTGAAAGTAAGAGAAGCGTGTAAAGTTGGATACACGAGCAGAGAATGTGTGTGATGTAAAAAATTACACCTAGGTCGCGCACGGAAGTTGAAAATGTAAATTGCGAAAGGTTTCAGATAGAAGCAAAAGGTTCTTTTGGAGCCGCCACTGTTCGTTCAGCCAACTCAGTTGAGGCTTTCAAATCTCGACTCAAGACATATTTCTTTTCTAAGGCGCATTTCTGATTGATTGCGTTTTTGTTGTAGAAGTGCCATTGTAACGGCATGTGCTGTGATACGGGGCCATAGAAATTGTCGTTATTATTACTATTATTACTATTGTTATTGTTATTGTTATTGTTATTATTATTATTATTATTATTATTATTATTATTATTATTATTATTATTATTATTATTACTAGTGCCTAGCCAGATGAATCGAATTTTGGAAGAGTTTAGAGAAAGGCGATTGGAAGGCATCCTCAGTTGCAACTCATGGGAAAGGGGCTCAATATGGCGAATTAATGTGAGTTCAGTAGACGAAGTAGACGAAGAACCATGAAAATAGGCCTGGACATCATCAGCAGAGAGGTGACCAGTAGCAGAGTTACTTGGAAACAGAGATGCAACCGTGAAGTGGTGTTGCCTACAGAATGAAAAATAGAGGTCTCAATTCAGAACTTTCTCATAGTCCAACTTATTTATGAACAATTAATCGCCTGTGTGTGTTATTCATAATAAAAGTTTTATTCAAGGCCATGGAGCTAAAGCTATAATCACCGCTTACTCTGTTAAACAGTGAGAGCGCATAAATTAGGAGTTAGGTTGAGAGATGGGAAATGTGCCGTTGATGAATGGACAGTGGCGTAGACAAGGGGGTTTTGGCGGGTAAAACCCTCCATTGGCCTAGGGAAAAAGTTTTTTAAAGGTTATTTATCCAATTAAATAAGAAAAACGAAACAATTGCTTGCATTCTCATTCTCTTTGTTACTTTATTTCTTATTTATTTACTATAATACTGTTGAGTTTGTGTCAGAAAGGGCATCCGGCCAGGCCATAAAGCACCAAACCCCCATCATAAATTCCTGGCTACGCCACTGTGAACGGGGATCGGCTCAATGGCATATATTCGCATTTCAATGAGAAAGGCCAATGTTCCCAAATCTCCGGATTTTAACCCGATGAATTATAAAGTTTGGAGAGCTTTGCTTTAAAAATACCACAATCTGCGGCCAAAGTGAATAACGATAAGAGAATTGCTGCTCGCATTGAAGTTGATATGGCAAGATTAAGTTTAGGCCAACTCTTTAGTCATCAAGAACTGCAAAGAGACTCAAAACAAGTTTGGGCGCTGGTGGTGAAAAATTGAACACAACTTATGAAGCAATATATCAAGTTCATTTGATAACAATATTTGTGATGCGACTTAATAAAATCGTCTTTTGATACTTTTTTATTGTGTTTTCTTTTCGAATCGTCAAAAAACGGTGGGTGGACTCACTAAAAGTGATAAAACTTTTGTTCTGTTTGAAATTTCTTTGCAGAATTTGGTTACTGTACGTGTGGACTCTATATAAATTCCATTCAAGCCTGTAAAATTTGATTTAAAAAATTCTTATTTCTGGTCTAGATATTGGCACAAAACCGTAGAGAGGGGGCCTTTTTATGACCCGGCCTGTATAATAAATTATAGCCTAAAGCTTGTTGGTGTAATTTGATGAACTAACCCGTGCCGTCCAGAGTTCTGTGAACTTCATTTTGAAAATCGTTGGTCGTACAGATGCTGCTCCACTTCGAGCAGACAGTTCGAAGTCGGTTTATCACCAGCTCAGATTTTTCGTTCCACACACTTTTGGCCAGCTTCATATCCTTCACTTCCATAGCTACGACTTTAACGAGGATACATTCTAGTAGCTCCATCGGTAGATCTTCCAGCTGTTATAGGTGACATGTAAAAGACATGCGTTCTGTTACACACTTCCTATCACCAAAGCACAAAATGATCAATGTGGAAAGTTTGCACATTTCTTTGTAACTCCTATGCATAAAATGCTTAAGTCGAATGATCAACCAGCCAATTCTTTAACACTACCGCAAGCGAAATAAGGACATCTTGAAATTCAATTGACTTGGCTGTAGAAGGCTAAAGTCCAGTTAATAAAATGAGAATAAAATGGAAACATCATCGCAGGACTTCCTTCCCAGTCAACTGTTGATACGGGTTTATTGGCGTTTCAAGAACATTATCAAAAATGCTAGTATATAATTATTTATATATTATATATATATATATTCGTTTAATCAGAATTCAGGTTGACAAGCCGCAACACAGTTACAAAAGGAACAGAAAAATAGTTATATAAAAAAGTGTGTACGTTGTTCAAGAGTTCCTGTATAGGGCCTACTTATTAATTTTAAGCTAATCGCTTATTTTTATCATTTGTTTTAAGCTATTGTAAAGTACTTTAGGTATGAAGTTCTTATCATCTTTAGTTGGCTTAGGCCTATCCTTGTCCCACCTTACATTGTTTGGCAATAAAAAAAACAGCTTGAAATTCCACTCTTTTTGTGAATCTTTATTTCTTATGACGAATATTCAGCTTTTTTAAATTTTCCCATCGTTCTGCGAGTCTCAATTGCGGAATATCATGACTAACCCATCTGTCAGATACTCGACAACAAAAAGCACAGCCAATGAATGCAACTGGGCACCGGTATTGTTAAACTAGCACTATTCTCTAAGTCTAAGCCATCAGATACTCGGCTAGAGTGTAAGCCAGAGTGAACGCGCGAGTTTTTTGCCGAGAAAACGTGCGCGTAGGCTACTGTGTGTACGACGTTATCAAAAGGAATTAGTTCGTGTAAGGAACGGGACTTTAAACAACTTTAAAATAGAGGCCTATTTGTTTATTTATTAATCAAAACAATTTTATATAGCGCCCTTTATGGCTCCTTACTCAGGAGTATCTCCAGTCCAACCACGTTCGAATAGGACACATGGTACTATAGTTGCACTGTTGGAGACTGAACGAAATACATATTAATAAAATAATTATGAGAGAATAGTATAATTGTAGGCTATACATAGGTCTAATTTTACTTTGGGCCTACATGATCGGAGTTACGCATTTTCACCATCGTCATCCGAGCTGCTTTCTTGTTTACTTTGCGGGTAGAAAAAAATGAGAAGAAATAAAATTTGTGGCGCATAATGGGCAACGGTGGCCAATTAATTTTTCATAATTTTTTTCAAATTTTAATCTAGCGTTATTTTTATTGTCATGCCAAGAATATTACGTAACAGCTTGGATCCGTTTCCCATTGCAAGAGGCCTAACACATATTAAAATAATCATTATCAGTGTTAATAATTTTGAACTTTAAAGTTCCAAAGCAGATCTCATAAGTAGCCTACCGTTAAATCACCAACTATTAGGCCTATAATAATAGACACCAAGAGTGAACAGTCAAGTGAACAATAAATAGTAGACTATAGGGCCACATATGCTGATGATGCTCAATGTCTTGCAATAAACGTGTATTCAGAAATAATAAGCTAAAGTTAGTAGGCTATATAGAGCCTAAAACAGGAGCTAGGCTATAGTTACTAGCAGGATAGATTCATTTCAGTTTTAAAAATTTTGATGAGCATTATCTGCTCATCAAAATTCTTTCGTCATCGCATGCCACGTTATTCAAACAATTCACACAGTTTCGATTCGAAGGGATTTCTGACTTGCATCTTAGTATCATGCAGCTTACCGTTGTGTCACTCGATGTGACGAGTTTAGCACGTTTAGCATTGTCTTGCTGTTGGGAAGCTGCTACAATAGAAATAAATACCATTTTCTTGACATGTAATTAGTCAATTCAGGCTCAATTATCGGGTTGAACTACTTCGGACACATGATCAGAGCGGACAATCCACCGGCCTTCATAATATTACGTCAGGGTTATGTGGATGGGAAAAAGAGCCAGAGGAAGACCGAGAAAACGCTGGATGGACGATGTCGAGGAGTGGACGGGGTTGTGGAAGGCGGATTGCGTAAGGAGAATAAGGAAAAAGAGAGGTAGGCCTATGGAGGAAACTGACGTCGTTGGCTCTCGTCTCCGATCTGCAGTAATGAGGATGGCAACAGTGGCGGCGCTAGGGAGGTCTAGCCTCCCTAAAAAAGGCCATCCATTTTTTCCATGTAGAAATAAAATATTTGCACGATCAACCTCCTTTAGCCCCCCCCCCCCAAATAACCGTTTTAAGTTAGTACGGACGAGATTTGGCGGAGAGTTTGGCGGATTATGAGAAAGGACCATTTTCGAAGATTTCGATCAAATGACTAGAAACAAGGTCGTCAGAAATTTTGGCGACTGAAAAAGGAAAATTGTCCTCGAAAATCCAGCTACCCAAAACGAAAATTTTTGCGCCACCACTGATGGTCAAGATGATGATGATGATTGTGCTGAACTAATTTTTGACGTTTTTAGGCTTCATTGTAAACAACTAAAAAAGTTGGTGGTCTAAGGTAAGAAATAGCATAACATTACAAAGTGTTCATTATAATAGACTGATTGCAACCTTGAAAAACAATGAACTGCATTAGCATAGTTTCGTTTACAGAGTTTTCATGCGTGAACTTACGATCTGAGTCGCCAGCTGTTTGCTCGTCATTGCTGGATTCAGCTGCTGTTCGTTTCTTGGACATAGCTTTAGGGAAGCCGTGGGAAGGAAAAAGCGAGGTCTTCCAACACAACCAACATCCGTATTGGGAAACACCAATGGTTGTTGGAAAGCGCTGATTTATAAAAAAGAGACAAGCAATTTAGCAAATTCAAGCGCTATTGCAAAGGCCAACCGCAAACGACAAACATGATGAAAGACCAAGTAATGAACAATTCAAATTTAAGTAACAAAATTAAATGCATTAAGTCATAGTACTGTTATAAAATGAAAGTAGACCTTCGATGTTTTGACTTAGACGCCTTTCACAACTGCCTACTTAGGCCTACTATGTGTCCGTCATGAAACTATAATATTTTATTGTGACGTTGCACAATTATTATTAAAGTAAATTCCAGAGCTTCGTATTTTATAGCACTAGGCTATATTTTTTAAATAAGACTTCTACGTATAACTTTATAAGCAGAAATAATTTCTGCTGTTTTAATTAAAGTAATCAACACCAACCACTCTGTTGATTACGATTATCCATATTCCTTAATATTAATTTGGTATTATTATTGCCATTTTATTATTTAGGCTGTTTACCAAATGGGATGATGTTCTGCGTGTTAGATGGAAGCTAAAACAAAATAATGTTTTAGATGATTGTTGCATCTGGAAAATTAGTTATTTTTTCATGAAAATTATTTTAAATGCTGTTCAATAATCGTGCTGGAGTACGGAATGGCTGGAGAAAGACTTGAGATAAGAATTAAGTATTTTTGCATCGAAACAATAACAATGGCGGCGCCAGGATTTCAGTTTTGGGGGCTAAAGAGGGTTAATCGTCCAAAAAGGTTATTTTTACATGGGGAAAAATGGATGGTCTTTTTTATGGGGGCTTAGCCCCCTAGCTCCCTCTAGCGCCGCCACTGAACAACAAGCTTAGCATTTTTAAACATAATAATAATTAGTACAACACTAATAATTATGGTAATAATAATAATAATGAAATTAGTAAAATTTACTATCATCTACTTGCTTGCTTACTTTGTGTATTTTCCTTCTCGTCCTGGTCTGAACATCAGGTAATGCACTTCCTCCACTCCTCCCTATCCATCACCAGTTCCTCAGCCTCCTCACTTGACTACTGGGTGCGGCCGAAAAAATTAATCCATCACGAAAGTTGCGATTTCTCGAAAACCGCTGAATAATTTGTTACAAACTTCGCCAGTCTATTTGGCACATGTCTATCTACAGCTTGGCTAAATCTAATGAAATGTGAGTCATTAAAACCAAAATGGTGCAACCCTGAAGTAAAACAATGTTATTTTCGTTTCACCAGACATTTACTGACAGCAATAAATAACAAAGTGACGGCGGAAGCAGTAATGTAGCAAGGTTCAAGGTTACCTATTGCTATTGACAAGATTAGGCCAAGTGTTAAGTTTTGTGCAATCAATGTTCAAAGTAACCACCGTTTGCTTTCACGCAAGCTTGCCGACTTTTTCGAAAGCCCAGAACAGACTTCTGAATGGTCTCAAGTGGCATGTCATTCCAGATGATTTTCAGCGTATTTTTCAGTTCAGGATCGGTTTTGTGGTAAGTTTGTCGTAGGTTTCAAGCATTGCACCCCAGACAGCATAGTCGAGTGGGTTCTTATCTGGGGAATTTGGCGGCCATGAATCCTTGTCAATGAAGTCCGGACAGTGACTTGTTAACTAATCTTGGACCAGATTGACGCTTGCTGAAAAGTGAACTGATTTCTCAGTCATCGACAAGCTTAGGCAAAAGATTCTCCACGTAGTCCTTAGCATTGGCTTTGGACCTCTCGTCAATGAAATGCAAGCGTTCTATTGTCCTCATAGCTGACACCTGCAGACAGTGGCGGGGCCAGGATTTCAGTTTTGAGGGGCCTGAAGTCTCCGGAGAAAATTTCCCACTTTCATCCGCCAAAATTTCTGACGACCTTTTTTAAATGTCCTGAAAATTTTCCATTTTCATCCACCAAAAATATGACGACTTTTTTTAAGTCATCCGGTCGAAAATCGTGAAACTTTTTCAGTCTAGCATGTAAAAAACCGGATGGCCTTTTTATGGGGCTTAGCCTCTGATAGGGGGGCTTAGCCCCCCTACACCATAGCGCCGCCACTGCCTGCAGAACCATGATGTGGGGAGAGAACTTGGCTCTCTCGACCAACAGACGGCTTGAATGGATATCGGCTTTTTTCTTCTTCGCCCAGACGCGGTTGTTTTGATTATTAGCCTAATGGGTGGATTGATGTAAAGATCTTTTCATCAGTGAATAAAACCTTTTTTGTCGCTCGTGAATTAAGCGGTCTCAGCAGTTTCTTACTGCGTTCCGATCTTTTCTGTTTCGTGGCATCAATAATTTTATCACCCGCGCAGCAACACGACGAAATGCTGTCAAACCGAGATCAAACTTTGCGATACGACGAATCGATTTCTCGCTAATCAGATCATCAGCAAGCTGCCGCATTAGCCTACTCATACTCGTGCCGGGTTCGTCTTGAGAGCATCTATGAGTTCTGCAACTTTTTCACGCACAGTTTTCGGTCGTCCACGCCCGGATTTGCGCTTTACCGCCGAGCCACGTTCATCCACCTTTCAACAGATGCTTTGCACCATGGGCGCCCGCACATAGGGGCAAGGGGGCACTTTCCCCCTGGAAAATTGACATTTTTTTATAACTACTAGCCTACTTTTGTTGGGTATTTAACACTTTTTTCGCATTAAAGCACTTATGATACGAATGATACACAGTGAAAGTCAGAAATCTACGTTTAAAAATCTCTATAGAATAAACGTGTTCTTGATTTTCTGCCTTGCATTTTTCAAGCTCTTGCTAAAAATATAACAATGGACATTGATTGGCTTTAGCCCTCCTGCGGGCGCCCATGCAAATAGTAGGCCTATCGATTATGGCCTATTGCCCTACTTGATTGGAATCTCACTGTAGCCTAATGCAAATCACAATTGCACACAAATTAATTATCAATAAATTACACTTATGCAAAATTGTGAAATTCTCAGTATAGCACACTGAAATTACCTCAGGTGGATATTATGCTTATTCACCAGCATAATAATTATATAAATCAATTCTGCTATAAGCCAAGCTGCATGCTTTTTGTCCATTTTGCATGCTGTCAGCACAGAATCCAGGGAGGTTAAGCTGCAGAAAAATTTGAATAAGGGGCTCTGGTTATTACCCCTCGCTGAACAGCATTGATACCCATGCTCATCTGATCCTCGTATCCTCCACCTTCCAAAACGACACCCGCATTAACATCTACTCTGGCCCTCTGGCCAGCGGAATCGGACCTCTTTCTGACTACCCTTTGAACAGCATTCTGACTACATGCAGCGCTTGCGAATAAGCTGTATCTTGTTATTGGCTTTCGATTTGTGCTATAGAAGCTTAGAAATTATGATTACTGTTTAGAAGTGGCTAGATAACACTTCTTGAAACTGACACCGTTTTCCGGTTCATTATTCATTCATTTATAGGCTATGGACTTTTATAGCGCCCCTTCAGAAACCTACATTTTAACGTCAACTTTTGATATTTAACAATTTTCTTCCCGCTAAGGAAACTATTCGTATTAAAAATGATACACAAGATGAAATTGAAAAATTTGCATTGAGAAACCTCTCTGAAAAATACCCGTTTTCTTAACTTCCAGCTGTGCATTTTCAAGATCTTGCAACTAAACAATTTAGTCGTGACCACCGTAAAATGTTTGCCCCCCTGCAAAAAGTTCTGCGGGCGCCCATGCTCTGCACAGTGCCAATTTTCCAGTTCTTATCGGGAAGTTCGGTTCTGATCTACTGTAGCCAAATCCAAGTCTCTTAAAGTATCTAAGTATGTGTTCTCATTTTATCATCATCGCATATCTTGACCATGTTGAATAAAACTATCGTAATCAAACAATATTATAATATTGCAATGGCTTGGACTGCGAGACCAGCATGGACTGTCCGTCCGTCCATCTGTCCATTCGTCGATAAAGTGCCGTCGAAGATATGTTTGTGTTTGAAGGACTTATTCGGACCCACGTTTGAAAATGAATATTCTTATCATATTGGTGTAAGTTCAAATGTTGTTTCAAAATGCTCTAAAGCGATGGATTGGCTTAGAAAGGCGTTGAATCAGGAGTAAAGTTTCCTTAATGTCACGAAATAAATTTGAGTTAGTTTTCAATTTAGTTATGACCGAATAGGATATTTTGTGAAGCTGATGTCTTCCACGAGCTCAAGAGTTTCGCAGACCACGGAACAGAGCAGTGTGCCGTTAGCACACGTGCATTAGTTGCCGTGAGCACATGAGCATTAGTTGACATACATGTATATCACCATTTGCTCTCATGCGATATGAGCAGTAGCACCTTGTGACCAAAGCAGTTCTGCATTAACATGACTCGTCTGGAAGGCCGATAACTGCCACGTCTACAATCACATATTCCATCCACAAGACATTATTTGCCCAACATTTGGCGCCGTCCATCAGGTCCCACCATCCAGACTGTTTGATCACTTCTACCGCAATCGTCACAACTGGATTAGATTAACACAGCGGCTTCAATCTAGCCTACATGCAAACGATATCAGTTCTGCTGCTCATTTCGTCCGATTTGATCGAAGCAGTGAATAGCCGACGTTCTGTGTATCAGCGTTGCTTTCGACGCGATTGAACAAGAGAAGACATTGTATCGTAAAGAGAAAGACTCTATCTCAATGGGGAAAAGTTTGTTCCGTTACAGTTTCCCCGAGACTCAAGGCAAGGGGAATTATGTTTCGAGAAGAGACTTTATTTCGTGACCGCGGCCCTGTCGGACGCTTCTAGACCGGAAACCACGGGCAAGATTATATCCTCCTTCACGCTACTGGCCACCTGGTGTAGGAGGTATGGACCCGCGTGTATCGACCACCCCGTCACCTAACCCTCCTGAATGCTTCCATCCATCTAAGAGTCATACGCTCTCTCCCCGGGTCCCCCATGTATTGAGACTGGCTTCCTAGAAAGGAAAACTCACGAGAGGCTACGCAACAGAACTATGCGTTTCAGAATTTTCTATCGACGACTTCAGAAATAAATTAAAGACGAATATGCAGCCTACCTTTTCACGTCATCCGACTTGTATAATACTGCTTGCACAATGTACATCTGCCATGTAGGCACTCTAACTCTATCGGCGTTTTATTAAAATAAATTATAAATTAAAGGCTTTCATTTTTCCTCAAATAGGTGTATTGCCTGGCATATGGAATATAATATACAATATACATGTAAGAATACACACTGGTTTAAAATCTACACTGGATTCGCTTATTTTAGTGTGCGCCCACTTTCTGCTGAGTTTATAAACTATTCGTGTGTGATAGATCTGGCCACAGTGAAATTTCTCAAAATACTATCATGAGAAACTTCACTGTGAACAGATCTATTTTATGGTTAGGGTTATAGGAACAAGGGTTAGGCGCAAGAGTTAGGCACTAGAGCCATACGCTAGGACTAGGTGCTAGGGTTACGGACTAAGAGCTAGGGTCAGGTGCTATGGTAATGGAGAAGGTAGGTTATGTGCTTGATAGCTAGGGTTAGGCACAAGGTTTAAGGCTGGGATCAAGGGTCTAAGACTAGAGGCCTGGCATATGGAGTTAGGGTTTCTTAATGGTGAAGCACCGTTAAGTAAGCAAGAAAAAAACACCGGGAAATATTAATCAACTGAGTTCTCGTTGTTAGACTTTTACCAGCGCTGCATTAACAAGTTCGTCTTCATAGAAATCAACTTGTACGAGAGGACTCAACATCGTAGCTTACTCATTCAGTTGATAGCATTGTTTGAATTCCTAGTTTTGTGCAAATAACTAGACTTCACTGCTGATGTGCTGGTGTGAGTTGACATTGCACCGAAACACGAATGTTTCGCTTTCGGACGACCAGTGTTCCATTTTGTAACAAATTATATCACAGACGAGGACATAATTTAATTAAATAAAAACATGAAGCAATGAAGGAGAATTTTTTTATTAGCAACAACAAAGTAAACGGATTTTCAAGGAATGAATAAAAGGAGTCGATATATTCTAACATAGATATTTAAAAGAAGACCTACAGATAAAATTATGATAACTAAAATACGACCGTTGCACGACATGTTGAAACTAATCATTACAAATTGATACCATCTTTAATAGATCTATGCGTAAAAGTGGTTTATATTTAGACAAAACGGAAGATAGCTAAACCATCGGCATTAGGATCCAAGTAATTGTGGCTACACATAATCTCATTCCTCTCGCTATTGAAGCGCAATATAGTGGGGAGAAAGACCTTTGCCTCATTCGGCTGGACTGGGGAAACATCCACGAGATTAAATTCCGAGTCTAAAAGCTCGAATTTGCATTCCCCATTGGTTATCAAGATCCTACCATAAATATCTGCAAAATTCACACTGAAGTCTGCAATAAGCGATGATTGATATTGACGCACGACGCTCCCAGAAGTATCGATCTCCATTAATTTCGCGTGTCCTAGGAGGTCATCAGCAACCAATACAAGGTTTCCGTTCGGTTTTTGCATTACATTTTCAATAGTTCCGAGTCCACAAATTCCTGGGAACAAAACTACTTTATGCTGCAGGGAACCATCCGCAGCATAAACGGTTACTACGGCAGGATACGGGGTTTCATGCTTTGAGATGGTTATTAGGTTGCCATTGGCGGATACGGTAAATAGTGACAACTTTTGTGCAGTCAAAATCCATGGCGATAGTTCAAACTGATGTTCCCCGGCTTTCGTAATGCGTAATACTGAGTCAGCGTCTGTGTCGAGCAATTCCATGTTGAGTACATACACACAGTTTGAAACGTTGCAACCTGCTATGCTGCATGAACTTATTCCTGGTAACGGGATGACATCCTTCACTTCTGCTACATTGTTACAGTCGAGAACGTTAATAATGAAGTCCTGACCATTTGACTTGGAGAGTATAAATATCTCATCTTTCACAGAAGCCATGTCGATGATATCAAACGGGAACTGGATCAGATACTTATGCAAAATTTCCAAACGAATCGTCTCCTGAGCTGAAAGAAGTTAAAACAGTTGATGCAAATTGCGCAAAAGAATTTAAATAACTAAAAATGTTTCGAATGGTGACATAGAAGTTTCAAAGTAGGCTGAACAAAACGTAACATCACAATAATATTGATTATAATTTATTTTATATGCCAATGCTACTTTAAATATTAATTTATTCATTTATTTAGTGAAAACATTTGCGTGGCTCCCTTTAAGACTATAATCCGAAACGCTCCCGAGCCAACTTATGCTATATATGACAGGCTAAAGAGTAGAATGGAAGAAGATGGAGTGAACCCGGTGCACGGTCAAAAGCGCGCAGGACAAAAGCGCGCAGACAAATGCGCGCAGTAACAAAAGCGCGCAGGACCAAAGCGCGCAGACAAATGAGCGCAACAGGAAAAAGCTTAAGTATAACATGCAAGTATGTGTATGTACGTATGTACAGGGTGCGCCAAAAAAAGTAATCCCCTACGGTTTTTAGCCCATTTCTTGGCCAAACATACGAATTTTTAAATGAAACTTTACAGTCTTAAAGGCAATTCATATTTACGTACAATGGTCAAATTACAAAAAATATTTCAAACAGAACAAAAGTTATATCACTTTTAGTGAGGCTACCCACCGTTTTTTGACAATTCAAAAACGAAACGCAAAAAATTAGGTTTTTCCCCAACATCATGGCCAAAAGCAAGAATTTCGAAATGAAATTTTGCAGGCTCAAAGGAAATTCATATTTACACATGATGGTCAGATTTCATCAAAATATTTTAAACAGAACACAAGTTATACCACTTTTAGTGAGACCACCCACCGTTTTTGACGATTAAAAAGCGTAACGCAACAAAAAGTTACAAAAACGTGATTTTATCAAGTCATATCTCAATTAACTGTTTGGAACTTAACTTGATAGTGATTCACAACTTGTGTTCAATGTCCCCACCACCAGTGCCAAACTTCTTTTGAGTCTCTTTGCAAAGTTCTTGATGGACCTGTTGATTAATCTGACAGATTTCTTATTTACCAATTTGATTGTCATCTTGCTAAGTGACTTCTCAGTCACGTGCAGCTACGCTGGTACCCTGTTTCGTTTTTTTAAGCCAGCGTAGTTGTTTGACTATAAACGATGATATTATATGAGAGTAGGCTTACTTAGGAAAGCAAGCAATTAAACGAGCAGCAGCATTAAGGACAGATTTAATAGGAGATAGACGAACCTTTGGAAGACCAATAAGATGGGATTTACAGTAATCTATTCTAGAACACGAAAATGCGTGGGCTTTGGATTGTCATGGTAGGAAGGGAGAACAGATCTGCGAATGGCCCTGAGACGACGGAGGTAAAAGTAAGAGGAGCATGTAAAGTTGGATACATGAGCAGAGAATGTCAGTGTGCTGTCAAGAAGACACCTAGGTAGCGCACGGAAGTTGAAAATGTAAATTGTGGAAAGGTTTCAGAGAGAAGCAAAAGGTTCTTTTGAAGCTGCTATTGTTCGTTCAGCCAACTCAGTTGAGGCTTTCAAAATAATCTCGACTTAAGACATATCTTTTTTCCAAGGCGTACTTCGGACTGATTGCGTTCCTGTTTGTAGAGGAGCCCTTGTAGCGGCAAGTGCTGTGTTTCGGCGCCATAGAAAAAATTAGAAATTCATTCATTCTTTTTTCCGAAAACTTATATAGCGCCCCTTCAAGAAACCTACTCAGAGGCGCTCCCAGCCCAGACACGGCTAATAAGATAGGTCTTGAGCAACTGGTCGAATGCAGGCAAATTATTCCGGGGTAGTAAGCGTAGTGCAAGCGGGAGCCCATTCCATGTGGGCGGGCCATCAACCAAGAAGACTCGACGCTGTCCGGTAACAGAGCGGGTTCGAGGGACCAGCAGCTCCCCATAAAGCTCGACGGGAGGCTATGTCAGAGACAGGGCGACATGTCATGAGATAAGTAGGACGGAGCACTACCAGTGAGGCACCGCCAAACAAGTGATGCTATTCTGTACGAGATGCACTGCGAGACTGGAAGCCAGTGCAAAACATCACGCATGTAAGCAGAAATTGGAGGAAATTTTGGAATATGACGAGCAGCAGAGCGCATGACCCGGTCAACTTGACCGGGTCAAGACGACCTATTAAGCTGGAGGGTGACCAGCAAGAACTGAGCAGCAATGATCAATTCTGCTGGTTACGAAGGCGTGGACAAGGACCACAGCGGCATCATGAGATATGGACCGCAAGACAACACGCAACTGGCGGAGCTGGTAATAGCAGCTTCGCGTTACTAGGTTGACATGCTGTGAGAAACTGAGTTCTTGGTCAAATGTCACTCCAAGATCGCAGACGATAACAATATGGGAAAAGGTCTGAGCCAAAAGGTGCATGTCTAGACTAGTCAACTGTCTGCGACCGCCAAGCCAAATGAATTGGGTTTTGGAAGGATTCAACAGCAAGCGATTCAAAGCCATCCAGCCAGAAAGGGCATCAATGGCAGAGCACATCAACCCAATAGAGTAAACTGCATCTGTTGCACGACAGTGAACATATGCTTGGATGTCATCAGCATAATAACTGATGTAAGAGTCCACATACCCTCAGCAGGGAGCTAACATATGACGTGTACAGAATGTAAAGCAAAGGGCCCAGCACTGACCCCTGGGGTACACCAAGCGAGACCTAGTTGAGCCAGATATGACACAGTTTGTGCGATCAGTAGGCCTAAAGAAAGAGCGTAGCTATTCTAGGGGTTTATCAGTCAGTCCAAAAGAGACAGAAAGGCGCTGTGGTTATTATTATTTATTTTTTAGCGCCCGAGGTATTTATGATCTCTCAGGCTTTAAAAAACAATTAATACTAAAAAATTACTATTATTTTTATTATTATTATTATTACTATTCTCATTATTGTTATTATTATTATTACTATTATTATTAGTATTATTTATATTACTATTATCATTACTGTTATTATTATTATTATTATTATTATTATTATTATTATTATTATTATTATTATTATTATTATTATTATTATTATTCTTATTCGACAAAATTTGGTTGGATAAAAGAACCGCGGAAGGCCACGGAATTAAAGCGCTGGATGGTGACTGATAAGCGCTGGAAGAGATAACAAGTTTCTCTAGAGTCTCCGGAAAGTTGGGAAAGACGTCTTCCTAGATCTTTAATAAAATCAAGGCCGTCTTCGTTGATGGGACCCAGGGTCTCGAAGGCCAGCGGCACAAATAAGTATAAATAAATAATACAATAATCAATACAACATCTAATCAATGTGGACCTAATCATATCGATAACTTAGATCACAGCAGTGACGCTGATACGATGATTTTGTCGACTGTCGAAGTTAACGCTCGGTACAACTTAGTTTCTGCAATAATAATATCGTAGACCGTTATTATTATTATTATTATTGTTATTATTATTATTATTATTATTATTATTATTACGGTATTATTATTAGGTCTATTATTAGTGTCTAGCGGCTCTAGCTTAGAGAAAGGCGATTGGAAGGCATCCACAGTTGCAAATCATGGGGAAAAGGCTCAACATGGCGAACTAATGTGAGTTCAGTAGACGAAAAACCATGAAAATATGCCTGACCATCATCAGCAAAGAAGTGACCAGTAGCCGAGTTACTTGTAAACAGAGATGCAACATCAGTCGTGTTGCCTACGTAATGAAAAGTAGAGTTCCCAATTCAGAACTTTTTCATAGTCCAACTTATTTATGAGCAGTCAATCGCCTGTATGGATCATTCGTAACAAAGACCCAGGAGCTAAAGCAATTATCACCGCTTACTCTGATAAACAGTGAGAGTAGAGAAATTAAGAGTTAGGTAGATAGATAAGAAATGTGCCGTTGATGAATGGAGATCGGCTCAATGGCAATTGTTCTTATTTCATTGAGAAAAGTCAATGTTCCCAAATTTCCGGATTTTAACCCGATAAATTATAAAGTGGGGAGAGCTTTGTTATAAAAAATTAATACCACAATCTGCGGCCAAGGTGAAGAACGATAAGAGAATAGATGTTCGCATTGAAGTTGATATAGCGAAATTAAGTTTACTCTTTAGTCATCAAGAACTTCAAAGAGACCCAAAACAAGTTTGGGCGCTGGTGGTGGAAAATTGAACACAACTTATGAAGCAATATATCAAGTTCATTTGATAACAATATTTGTAATGCGACTTAATAAAATCGACTTTTGATACTTTTTTTATTGTGTTTTCTTTTTGAATCGTCAAAAAACGGTGGGCGGACTCATTAAAAGTGAAAAAACTTTTGTTCTGTTTGAAATTTTTGCGGAATTTGGTTACTGTACGCGTGAACTCTATGTAAATTGCATTCAAGCCTGTAAAATTTGATTTAAAAATTCTTATTTCTGGTCTAGATATTGGCACAAAACCGTAGAGAGGGGGCCTTTTTATGACCCGGCCTGTATAATAAATTATAGCCTAAAGCTTGTTGGTGTAATTTGATGAACTAACCCGTGCCGTCCAGAGTTCTGTGAACTTCATTTTGAAAATCGTTGGTTGCACAGATGCTGTTCCATTGCGAGCAGACAGTTCGAAGTCGGTTTATCACAAGCTCAGATTTTTCTTTCCACACACTTTTGGCCAGCTTCATATCCTTCACTTCCATGGCTACGACTTTAACGAGAATACATTCTAGTAGCTCCATCGGTAGATCTTCCAGCTGTTATAGATGACATGTAAAAGACATGTGTTCTGTTAACACTTACTATCACCTAAGCAGGGGCGGATCCAGGGGGCCAATCCGGCCATGCGCCCCCCCATTTAAAAATTGCATGGGACGTGCCCCCCCCCATTTGGTTTCAACAAGCCATTAAATAAATGTAGTAGGAGAGAAAAACAGGACATCAGGCCCCCCTATTACAAAATCGCACGGGACTTGGCCCCCCCGTCGATTCAGCGGCGGATGTTTCCCGAAAAATTGGTCAATGACTAAAAAAAAAAGGTCATCAGTTTTTTCGGCGGATGAAATGGTACTTTTTCCGGAAAATTTGGTCGATGACTAAAAAAATTTTCTCCTGTCTCACAAGACCAAACATTTTGGCCCCCCTTCGAAAATTCCTGTATCCGCCCTTGCACCTAAGCACAAAATGATCAATGTGGAAAGTTTGCACATTTCTTTGTAACTCCTATGCATAAAATGCTTAAGTCGAATGATCAACCAGCCAATTCTTTAACACTATACTGTAAGCGAAATAAAGACTTCTTGAAATTCAATTGACTTGGCTATAGAAGGCTAAAAGTCAGTTAATAAAATGAGAATAAAATGGAAGCATCATCGCAGGACTTCCTTCCCAGTCAACTGTTGATACGGGTTTATTGGCGTTTCAAGAACATTATCAAAAATGCTAGTATATAATTATATATATATTATATATATATATATATTCGTTTAATCAGAATTCAGGTTGACAAGCCGCAACACAGTTACAAAAGGAACAGAAAAATAGTTATATAAAAACTTGTTTGTACATTGTTCAAGAGTTCCTTTATTTATTAATGTTAAACTAATCGCTTATTTTTATCATTTGTTTTAAGCTATTGTAAAGTACTCTAGGTATGAAGTTCTTATCATCTTTAGTTGGCTTAGGCCTATTCTTGTCCCACCTTACATTGTTTGGTAATAAAAAAAAACCAGCTTGAAATTCCACTCTTTTTGTGAATCTTTATTTCTTATGACGAATACTCAGCTTTAAAAAAATTCCCAACATTCTACGAGTCGTAATCGCCGAATATCATGACTAACCCATCTATCAGATACTCGACAACAAATAGCACAGCCAATCAATGCAACTGGGTACCAGTATTGTTAAACTAGCACCATTCTATAAGTCTAAGCCATCAGATACTCGGCTAGAGTGTAAGCCAGAGTGCACGCACGCGTTTTTTGCCGAGGAAACGTGTGCTTATGATACTGTGAGTAATGAGTATACGACGTTATCAAAAGGAATTAGGTCGTGTAAGGCACGCGCCTTTAAACAATGTTTAAATAGAGGCCTATTTGTTTATTTATTAATCAAAACAATTTTATAAAGCGCCCTTTATGGTTCCCTACTCAGGAGAATCCCCAATCCAACCACGTTCGAATAGGACACAGGGTACTATAGTTGCACTGTTGGAGACTCAACGAAATAGGCCTACATAATAAAATAATTATGAGAGAATAGTATAATTGTATACACAGGCCTAATTTTACATTGGGCCTACATGATCTGGGTCACACACTTTCGTCATCGTCATCCCAGCTGGTTTCTTGTTTACTTTGCGGGCAGGAAGAAATAAAACTTGTGACGCATAATGGGCAACGGTGGCCAATTAATTTTTCATATGTAAAAAATACAAATGATATTTTAATTTAGCGTTATTGTTATTGTTATGCCCAGAATATTACGTAACAGCTTGGGTCAGTTTCACATTACAATACGCGTAACACAGATTAAAATATATAATCATTATCAGTGTTACTAATTCTAAACTTTAAAGTTCCAAAGCAGATATCATAAGTAGGCTTAATGGTTAAATCACCAACTATTATCGATACCAAGAGTGAGCAGTCAAGTGAACAATGAAAGGCTATAGGGTTATAGGCTGATGATGCTCAATGCCTTGCAATTAACGTGCATTCATAAATAATAAGCTAAAGTTAGTAGGCTATATAGAGCCTAAAGCTGGAGCTAGGTACTAGCAGGATAGTTTCATTTCATTTATTTTTTATTTTTAGGAGCATAATCCGCAGTTCTTTCGTCGACGTATGCCACGTTTTCAAACAATAATGATTGTCAAAGTTTCGATTCGAAGGAATTTCTGACTTGCATCTTAGTATCATGTAGCTTACCGTTGTGTCACTCGATGAGACGAGTTTTGCACGTTTAGCATTGTCTTGCTGTTGGGAAGCTGTACAATAGAAATAAAATGCCATTTTCTTGAAATGCAATTAGTCAATTTAGGTTCAATTATCGTGCTGAATTACTTTGGACACATGATCATAGCGGACAATCTACCGGCATTAATATGTCAGGGTTATGTTGATGGACGATGTCGAGGAGTGGATGGGGTTGTCGATGGCGGATTGCATAAGGAGAGCGAGGGACAGAGAGGGATGGAGGAAACTTACGTCGTTGGCTCTGGTCTCCGATCTGCAGTACCAGTAGCCTAATGAGGATGGTCAAGGTGATGCTGATGATAGTGTTGAATTGAGTTTTGACGTTTTAAGGCTTCCTTGTAGACAACTAAAAAGTTGGTGATCTAAGCTCAGAAATAAAATAACACAACATTACAAAGTGCTCATTATTTTAGACTGATTGCAACATTGAAAAACACTGAACTGCATTACATGCATTACATGCATTTGCGTAGTTTCGTTTACAGAGTTTCCATGCGTAAACCTACGATCTGAGTCGTCTGCTGTTGTTTCCTCGTCATTGCTGAATTCAGCTGCTGTTCGTTTCTTGGACATAGCTTTAGATAAACCGTGGGATCTCTAGAAGGAAAAAGCGCGGTCTTCCATCACAATCAACATTAGCATTGGAAAAACACCAATCGTTGTTGGAAAGTAAGTAGCAAACTCAAGTAAAATGAAAGTATAGGCTTTCGAGTCTCTATAGACTTAGACGCCTTTCGTAATAACTGCCTGCTCACTATGTGTGCGTCATGACACTATAATATTTAATTGTGACGTTACACAAGTATTAAAGTAAATTCAGGAGCTTCGCATTCTATAGCGCTATTTTTTTTATTGAGTCTTCTACAGATTACTTTAAACATAGAAATATTTTCTGCTAGTTTAATAAAAGTTATCAACACCAACCACTATTAAATTGTGGTTGGTGTTGATAACTTTTATTGTAAAATAAATAATGAAAATCTTTCCTTATTTATTTTACGATTACCTATATTCCTCACTATTAATTTTGTACTATTATTGTATTTTTATTATTTATTTACTAAACTGGATATTGTGCTATGAAAACTAGAAAAGAAAGCTTGAAATGATTGTTGCATCAGGAAATGCTTTTTTCATTAAATTTATTTAAAATGTTGTTCAATAATCGTGCTGAAGTACGGAATGGCTGGAGAAAGACTTGAGATAAGAATTAAGTATTATTGCATCGAAACAATGGGCTTAGCATTTTTAAACATAATAATAATTAGTACAATGTTAAATAATTATAATAATGAAATTAGGCTAGTAAAATTTATTATCACTTGCTTGCATACTTACTTTGTGCACTGTCCTTCTCGTCCAGGTCTGAACATCAGGCAACGCACTTCCTCCACTTCTCCCTATCCATCGCCAGTTTCTCAGCCTCCTGAGACTATACTCCCTTTAGGCCTTGACTAGGCTATAGGCCTACGATGAATGAATTCGATGCGCTATTTTTGCTGCGTGGAGTTGCATAACCCGTTTGGATTGTATGACCAGCGCGGAACCCTCTTCCTTTACCCTGGCTTGGGACAGGCTCAGGCTATGCTAAGATATCAATGAAGTCCCGTTGCAGATAAGTTCGTGTTTTGAAATACTTAGACTATTCGGGTCCACGTTTGAGAAGGAATTTTCTTACCATAATTATTGGCCTAAGTTTAAATGTTGTTTTAAAATGCTCTAAAGCGCTGGATCAGCTGAGAAAGGCGTTGAATCAGGAGTCAATGCCACGAAATTTGGGTCAGTTTTCGGTTTAGTTATGACCGAATATTTTGTGAAGCTGATGTCTTCCGCGAGCTCAGGAGTATCGCAGACCACGAAACAGTGCTCAGTGAGTCGTTACCACATGTGCATTAGTTGGCATATAAATTATCACCATTTGCTCTCATGTGATCTGAGCACATGGGCGCCCGCACATAGGGACAAGGGGCACTTGCCCCCAGGAAAATTTACATTTATTTTTCTAACTACTACTTTTGGGTATTTAACAATTCATTTTCGCATTAAAGCACTTGTGATACGAATGATAAACAGTGAAAGCCAGAAATCTACGTTTATAAATCTCTATAGAAATAAACGTGTTATTAATTTTCTGCCTTGCATTTTTCAAGCTCTTGCTAAAAATATAACAATGGACATTGATTGGCTTTTAGCCCTCAGGCGGGCACCCATGCATGTAGTAGGCCTATCGATTATGGCCTACTTGATTGGATTCTCACTGTAATGCAACCTTTCACAGTTGCACACAAATTAATTATTAATAAATTACACTTATCCAAAAATTTGAAATTTCTCAGTAGCACACTGAAATTACTTCAGGTAGATATTATTCTTATTCACAAGCATTATAATTATATAAATCAAGTCTCCTATAAGCCAAACTGCATTTTGTCCATTTTGCACGCTGTCAGCGCAGAATCCAGGAAGTCAAGCTGTAAAAAAAACTTAGATAAGGGTCTCTGGTCATCACCCCTCGTTCAACAGTATTGATACCTCCGCTCATCTGATCCTCGTATCCTCCACCTTCCAAAACGACACGCACATTAACATCTACTCTGGCCCTCTGGCCAGTGGAATCGGACCTCTTTCCGACTACCCTTTGAACAGCATTCTGACTCGATACAGCGCTTGCGAATAAGCTGGTGCCCTGCTATTGGCTTTCGAGTGGAGCTTTAGAAGCTTAGAAATCACGATTAGCCTACTATATAGAAGTAGCTAGATAGCACTTAGGCTACCCCTTGAAACTGACACCTTTTCCCGTTCAATTATTCATTCCCTGGACTTTATAGGCTAGCGCCCGTTCAGGAATCTACTTTTTAACATCAACTTTTTGATGCTTAGCATATTTCTTCACACTAAGGAAACTATTCGTATTAAAAATTATAGCCTACACAAGATGATATTGAGAAATTTGCATTAAGAAACCTCTCTGAAAATACCCATTTATTAATTTTCCAGCTTTGCTTTTTCGAGGTCTTGCTGCTAAAAAATGTAGCCGTGAATATCGTAAACAATTTGCCCTCTGGCAAAAATTCTTGCGGGAGCCCATGTCTGAGCAGTAGCACCGGGTGGCCAAGGGCCAAGGCAGTTTTAATTATTAACATGACTCTTCAGGAAGGCCGATAACTACAATCATACATTCCACTCACACGGCATTATATGCTCGACATTGCGCGCTGTCCATCAAGTCGCACCATCCAGACTGTTTGATAACTTCTACGGCAATCGTCACAACTGGGTTAGATTAACACAGTGGCTTCAATCTACATACAAGCAATAGGCCTATCAGTTCTACTGTTCATTTTGTCTGATATGATCGACGCACTGAATGGCCGATGTAGCATCCTACAGAACTTTCTGTGTCTCAGCGCTGCTTTCGACTCGATTGAGCAAAACAAGACATTCTGCTGCGTTGACTTCAGTGGCGAATATATGGGGAGACTTTGCATCGCAGAGTGAAAGATTAACTATTTCAATGGGGAAGGCTTTGTTCCGATACAGAGTCTCCCGGGATACTCAAGGCAAGGATAACTCTGTTTCGGGGAGAGACTGTCGGCCGCTTCTATAAACCGGAAGCCGCGAATAAGAAAATATCTTATCGCCAGGTGGCCAGTAGCCTATAATCAGACTTCACGCTACAGGCCACCCGGTGTAGGAGGTATGGACCCGCGTGGATCGACCACCCCGTCACCTAACCCCCTGAAAGTTTCCATCCATCTAAGAGTCACACGCTCTCTCCCCGTGTCCCCCTTGTATTGAGACTCGCTTCTTAGAAAGTAAACCTCACGAGGGGGGGACGCAACAGAACTATGCGTTTATGCGTTTCAGAATTTTCTATCGACGACTTCAGAAATAAATATAAGACGTATATGCTATGCAGCCTACCTTTTCGCGTCATCTGAATTGTATACTGCTGCTTGTACATCTGCCGTGTAGGCTATCTAACTCTGTTGGCGTTTTATTTAAAAAAATATATAAATTAAAAGGCTTTTCTTTTTTCTCAAATAGGTGTATTGCTCGGCAAATGGAATATATACGTGTAAGGATACACACGGGTTTAAAATCTACACTGGACTCGCGTGTTTTAGTGTGCGCTGACTTTCTGCTGAGCTTATAAACTAGTTGTGTGTGATAGATCTGTTCACAGTGAAATTTCTCATAGTAATATCATGAGAAATTTCACTATGAACAGATCTACATGTATATTATGATAAGGGTTATAGGAGCAAGGGTTAGGCGCAAGAGTTAGGCATTAGAGCCATGCGCTAGGACTAGGCGCTAGGGTTACGGACTAGGAGCTAGAGTCAGGCGCTATGGTAATGGAGAAGGTCTGTGCTTAGCAGCTAGGGTTAGGGCTGGGAGCTAGGGTTAAGGACTTGGGAATTAGAGTTAGGGTTACTTAACGGTGCTTCACCGTTAGTAGCTTCAAGCACCGTCAAGTAAGCAAGTCAAAAACCGGTAAATATTAAGATACTTGTGTTCTCGTTGTTAGACTGCATTAGCGCTGCATTAGCAATTTCGTCCTAATAGAAATCAACGTGTAGGCCTACGCGAGGACTCAACATCGTAGCTTACTCATTCAGTTGATAGCATTGTTTGAATTCCTAGTTTTGTGCAAATAACTAGACTTTATTGGTGATGTGTTGACATTGTCTGTCAGTTGACATTGCACCGAAACACCAATGTTTCATTTTCGGACGACCAGTGTTCCATTTTTTGTAGCAAATCATTTTATTACAGACGACGACAAAATTTTATTAAATCAAAACATTAAGCAATAAAGAAGATTTTTTTTATTACCATCAGCAAAGTAAACGGATTTTCAAGGAATGAATAAAAGGAGTCGATTATTCTAACATGGATGTTTAAAAGAATGCCTAAAAAATGATAAATAGAATACGAATGTTGCACGACGTGTTGAAACTAGTCAATACAAATTGATATCATCGTTAACAGATCTATGCGTAAAAGTGGTTTATATTTAGAGAAAACGGAAGACAGCCAAACACCGGGCAGAAGGATCCAGATAATTAAGATAGCTCATTATCTCATTCCTCTCGGTATTGAAGTGTAATTTGGGAGGGAGAAAGACCCATGTATCATTCGGCTGCATACCAGAAACATCCAGGTGATTAAATTCCGAGTCTAAAAGCTCACATTTCCTCTCCCAGTTGGTAATCAAAATCCTACCATAAATATCTGCAAAATTCACGCTGCACCAGGGCCGTTTTAAGAAATTTTGGGGCCCTAGGCACAAACATTAGGTCCAATTCTAGGCGTAACTATGAGTTTCATGACTTTCATCTAGTCCCCCTCTTCTGGGGGGAAATCAAGGTTTCTGGAGGACGGATAACGAGTATTTGCCGGTCGGTCACTGAGACGCGTAGCGCCGAGTTGGGAGGGGAAAGGGGAGAAAATGTACCCCTCCCTACTAGAGATAATTTTGATTTTTTTTATTGTAATGGCAGAATTATAAGCTGCCATTTAAAAAAATCCTCAACTATTGCAGTGCTGACCTGAATAGTCTATAAGACTTCAATAAATATTCTTACAAATATAATAATTTCTTAATCAGTTTCCGCAATGTAGGCTGCTAATGGTAGGATTGTAAGCTGCGATCTTAACAAAATTACTATATTATTTCAGTGCTGATAAAAATAGTGGTTGAAAATTTTCATTAGTATAATTATTATTACAATAATAATTTCTTGACGTATCAAGTTCAGCAACTCAGTTCTGCTGCTTCTGGACCATTACAGTATAGCCTAACGAATAACTGCAGACAGATGTAGGCTATAGCCTAATTATATGGGACCTAATTTCTTGCATTGGAATTGGCTTATTCCCGCGCGTTGCTAAAAAAGGTTTGCATTGTGTACCAGGATAGGCCTACAGTTCTCGGAATTGCCACAAATGTTACACAAACCAAGGAAGAACCGCCAAAATCTGGAAGCCATGTAGTAATGATGCTGTTTTACTAAGTGTTCAAGTACCAAAACATTTTGAAATTTCGACAGTTTTAAATTTGAAAGGTAGCACTAAAAAGTTGAAAATTAGTTGTACAAAAATAGTACTTGTACAAATATTAACAGTAAATTATACTCATTGTAAAATGATTGTATCATATTATTACATTAATAGATTTTATCATCATAATATCATACAATAGTAAATAATATCACTGTATATTACTAGCGTTCGTGTATTATACAGGCTTATACAATAACGTAAGCAGCAATTCAAACTTACAATTTGGTCAAATGTTTTGGGTAGTCATTTCTGGGTGAAGTTCCTTCCACACCGGGAGATGCTTAGATTAAACACTAAACGTAACCCGATTTCCGCCTCAAACTCTCAGTCTCATATACAGGTACTCTATTCATGCCTTCTATGTGCATGTGTGTCATTTTGTTACGTTTAGGCCTATTAATATTGATAGAAGGACCTCGGCCTATTATGCTGGTACAGCTAGAGCACAGCAATCTTTGTATTACAAGTGTAAAATAGATTTACGCTTTGCACACGTTAAAGTTCGTATAACATGTTGCTAATTTGTTATGCAATGTAGCATTTTTGGGTCGCCGCGGGGCCCCCCTGTTGCGCGGGGCCCTAGGCCCGGGCCTCGCGGGCCTGTGCCTTAAAACGGCTCTGCGCTGCACTCTGCTTGAAGTGGTGATTGATACTGACGTACAAGGCTCCCAAAAGTATCGATCTCCCTCAATTGGGCTCTATTTGGGTGGCCAGCCGAGAACAGCACAAGGTTTCCGTTCGGTTTTTGCATTACATTTCCAACAGTTCCGAGTCCACAAATTGCTGGGAACAAGACTACTTTATGCTGCAAGAAACTATTCGCAGCATAAACGGTAACTACGGCAGGTTTCGGGGTTTCATGCTTTGAAATGGTTATTAGGTTACCATTAGCGGATACGGAAAGCAATGACAACTTTTGATCAGTAGTTATCCATGGTGACAGAGTGAACTGATGTTCCCCGGCTTTCGTAATGCGCCATACGGAGTCAGCGTCTGTCTCGAGCAATTCTGAGTTGAGTACATACACACAGTTTGAAACGTTGCAACCTTCTATGCTGCAAGAACTCATTCCTGGTAACGGGATGACAGCCTTCACATCTGCCATATTGTTGCGGTCGAGAACGTTAATCATGTAGTCTTGACCATTTGGCTTGCAGAGAATAAATATTTCATCCTTCACAGAAGTTATATCACAGGCCACAAACTGAATCGGAAACTGATGCAAAATCTCGAAACGAATCATCTCCTGGGCTGAAAGAAGTTCAAACTGTTAATATAGCCTAAATTGCGCAAAAATAGGCCTAATTAAGCAAATGTTTTCAAATGATGATAGACGTTTCGAAGCACAAAAAATTAACATCACAATTGATTATAATTTATTAGGCCTATTATTAGGCCTATGCCACTTTAAATGTGAATTTATGCGTTTATTTATTATTAGCATTTTTATGGCGCCCTCTTTAAGTGTATCCACTAGTACGCGCTCCCGAGTCAACCGTGGCTAAATGGCTCGGTTTTCATACTGGAATAGAACGAGATGCAGTGACCACTTGGCTCAAGACGAAGTGCCACAGGAAGCCCATTCCAAGCTGTAGGGTCAGCAGCCGAGAAAGCTCGACGCTGCTTTTTGGACGTCCGACAACGATGGACAAGAAGCTCAGCCTGTACAGATGAACGAAGGGAGCCTCGGCGTTGGACATTGGAGGTGGAATTCACATGTACAAAGAGCGTAAAATGTAAGAACTAGAAACGACTCATGAAGAAAGTCACATTCGTATATGAGTGAAGGATTAACAGATTTCCATGTAGCCAAACCATAACAGTATAACATTCTTAGGAAATGAGTAGCTTGGACGTGAATAGACTACAAGGTATAGCAGGTTAGCAGTCGGGTTAACAATGCATATGACATTTTACATGGACCTGAATTTTCTCTCGTAGCCTACTTCTTGCACTGCATGGGGACACTACTGAATGGCCCTAAGTAAATTATTAATTGCATTGTACTGCATACTATTAATATAGACCCAATGCTAAATTGGACTACCACCTCACAAATTTGATGATCTAATACATTAATTGTAAACGGAAAAAAGTCCTGGGCACACGCAGAATGTTTGCAGGAGAGGCAAAATACAAAACACAGTTGTACGTTAAACGGTCGTCTTAAACCTACAGGTACTCTCAAAATGAACGAAGGGAGCCTCGAAGGCCCCAACTGCATTAGAGGCGAGTGGGACATTGGCCTTATTATTTTTCTTAAAGTCATGCACCTCATAATATAGCCTATGTATGCTAGCCTAATCATGGTTATTGTTATAAATAAAGTTGTTTATGAACGCAGTTTTGATGAAATGAAATTGTAGCCTACTCTATAATTTTGATTATTGAACGCAGTGATATATACAACATTTTCAGATTGACAACCTAACCTATATCCATCAGATCCAAAAGAGGCATTTAGAGATGAGCTTCTCAAGTTTTCAAGAATGTTTGCTGTGGAAAAACTGTGGCTGAAATTATTAGGTCATAGATAGATGATAAACTGGTAACAAGTTTTCAAAATGAAAATAACACTTATTAAGGCTATCTTTCCATCTCTGGTACAAATTCTGAAGATGAAGACACTTTTTTCGAAACTCAAACATATAAAAAATTATCTGAGGTCAACGATGAAACAACAACTCAGCCTACAATTGAAAGCGACTTAGTGTGAGATATGACATTAATCTTTTTATATGATTTTGCTAATGAGTCACAAAGTAAAAACAGTGTATAGCAGAACTCAGCTTAAACTGTTTTATTTAGCCGTGGCTGGGCCCAGAGCGCTTCTGAGTAGCCTACCTTGAAGAGGCGCTATATAAATTCCTGAAATAAATAAATAAACTACTTCCGTACAAATTTGAAAGTAATTAAATTTTAGGCTACTATTTTCGGGTCAATTACTAAACCAATTTTTTCAACATTTCAAAACTTTCGTACGTCCCTACAAAGTTCGCAGACATCTCAATTTTTAGCAAAAACTTGCAAGGTGTAAAGCAGGATATTAAGAGCATGAGTTAGGCTATTCATAGAGGTTTCCAAATGTAATTTCTCAGGTTCACTTTGCGTAGGTCTATAAATTGTTTAGCTTAATATGCCGAGGCTGAGAAAGCCGAGGGCTTCAAACTGTATTCGGCGGTAGCTTTAGTGCTAGTCTACGTAAGCACTGAATGCAAGTCCATTTTCAGACTTTCGTTCACTGCACGGATGATAAAATTATAGCCTAAAGGCTTATTTTAATATTAAATTCTGAACTAACCAGTGTTGTCTAAAGCTCTCTGAACTTCATTTCGGAAAAAGATGGTCGCACATATGCTGCTCCATTTCGAGCAGACAGTTCGAAGTCGGTTTATCACAAGCTCAGATTTTTCGTTCCACACACTTCTGGCCAGCCTCATATCCTTCACTTCCATAGCTACGACTTTAACGAGGATATATTCCAGTAGCTCGATCGGTAGATCTTCCAGCTGTTATTATCGACACAACGCATAGAAATCCAAGTAAGCAATGAATAATAATTATAGGATATGACTGATGATGTTCAATGCGTCTTTGATTCACCGTACTAAATAGACCTACATGCTGCTGTCTGTCAGCGTCCTTCTTTAACTCTTTAATAGACCGAAAGCCAGAAAACTGTCTACAAACTACGTTACTCAAACAATTCACAAAGTTTTGATTCGAAGGAATTTCCGACTTGCATCATAGTATCATGTAGCTTACCGTTGTGTCACTCGATGAGACGAGTTTTGCATGTTTAGCATTGTCTTGCTGTTGGTAACCTGTACAATGGAAATAGATGCAATTTTCGTGACATGCAATTAGTAAATTTAGACTCAATTATTGTTTTGAACTACTTTGGACACATGATCAGAGCGGACAATCTGCCGGCCTTCATATGTCAGGGTTATGTGGATGGAAAAGAGCCAGAGGAAGACCGAGAAGACGCTGGATGGACGATGTCGAGGAATGGATGGGGTTGTCGATGGCGGATTGCGTAAGGAGTGCGAGGGACAGAAAGAGATGGAGGAAACTGACGTCGTTGGCTCTGGTCTCCGATCTGCAGTAATGAGGATGATTAAGATGATGATGATGATTCTGTTGAATTAATTTTCGACTTTTAAGGCTTCATTGTAGACAACTAAAAAGATGGTGGTCTAAGCTTTAGAAATAACATAACATTACAAAGTGTTCATTACTTTAGACTGATTGCAACCTTTAAAAAAACAATGAACTGTACTAGCGTAGTTTCGTTTAAAGAGTTTCCAAGCGTGAACTTACAATCTGAGCCTTCAGTTGTTTGCTCGTCATTGCTGGATTCAGCTGCTGTTCGTTTCTTGGACATGGCTTTAGGGAAACCAACAACAACCGTGTTAAGAAACACCAATAGTTGTTGGAAAGCGCTGAGTTTATGAAAAGAGCCCAAAACCCACGTGCTATTGCAATGGCCAACCGCAAACGACAAACATCATGAAAGACCAAGAGCAATGAAAGAACAATGCGAATTTAAGTTAAGCAAATTAGGCGCAATAGGCCTGCGTTATAGTTATAAATGAAAGTAGGTTTTCGACGTATAGACTTAGACGCCTTTCATAACAGTCAGACTGACTACTTTCAATGTTTGCGTCACGGAACTTTAATATTTTATTGTGACGTTGCACAATTATTAGAGTAAATTTCAAGAGTTTCGTATACTATAGCGCTATATTTAAAAGAATGCTAGAAAAGAATGTTTTAAATGTTGGTTGCAATTTTAATCAAACTTCCTCGCAGAACTTTAAAAATAGAAATATTTTCTGCTATTTTAATAAAAGTTTTCAACACCAACCACTATTTTGATTACGATTATCCATATTCCTTACTATTGATTTGGTATTATAATTGCCATTATATTAATTAGGCTATTTACCAAACGAGATTATGTCCTGCGTGTCAGATGAAAACTAGAAAAGACTGTCTTAAATGCTTGTTGCATGAGGAAAATTAGTTATTTTTCTTGAAATTTATTTAAAATGCTGTTCAATAATCGTACTTACTCAGACTGCTCAACCAAAGGCGCTCAGTCAAAGCATGAGCGATAGACAGGTGAAATCCGGGGCGAATTCTATAGGAGGGTAGTACGTGCTGAAAACGAGACGCTCGTGAATAAATTGGTGCCCGCTAAAATGACAGCCGTAATGTTTGGTGCTTAGAGTTGAAACGGCGAGGATGGCAAGGGGCAGAGGCGTCTGTCAATATTCAGGGCAAGTGTATACAGCTCTAAGCTTCAACCCATGCATGGACAACGGCGGGATCAGAATTGAGTTACCGGTATTTAAACTCACGTAAACGGCAATCTGAGACAGATGGAAAACCAGGCGCATGAGGGAGAAGGAGAGGGATTGAGTCCGGTTGTTTAGTTCAATGGCGGCTCAGATGTTATGAAATAGATAACACCAGAGCCGTTTTAAGGCACAGGCCCGCGAGGCCCGGGCCTAGGGCCCCGCGCAACAGGGGGGCCCCGCGGCGACCCAAAAATGCTACATTGCATAACAAATTAGCAACATGTTATACGAACTTTAACGTGTGCAAAGCGTAAATCTATTTTACACTTGTAATACAAAGATTGCTGTGCTCTAGCTGTACCAGCATAATAGGCCGAGGTCCTTCTATCAATATTAATAGGCCTAAACGTAACAAAATGACACACATGCACATAGAAGGCATGAATAGAGTACCTGTATATGAGACTGAGAGTTTGAGGCGGAAATCGGGTTACGTTTAGTGTTTAATCTAAGCATCTCCCGGTGTGGAAGGAACTTCACCCAGAAATGACTACCCAAAACATTTGACCAAATTGTAAGTTTGAATTGCTGCTTACGTTATTGTATAAGCCTGTATAATACACGAACGCTAGTAATATACAGTGATATTATTTACTATTGTATGATATTATGATGATAAAATCTATTAATGTAATAATATGATACAATCATTTTACAATGAGTATAATTTACTGTTAATATTTGTACAAGTACTATTTTTGTACAACTAATTTTCAACTTTTTAGTGCTACCTTTCAAATTTAAAACTGTCGAAATTTCAAAATGTTTTGGTACTTGAACACTTAGTAAAACAGCATCATTACTACATGGCTTCCAGATTTTGGCGGTTCTTCCTTGGTTTGTGTAACATTTGTGGCAATTCCGAGAACTGTAGGCCTATCCTGGTACACAATGCAAACCTTTTTTAGCAACGCGCGGGAATAAGCCAATTCCAATGCAAGAAATTAGGTCCCATATAATTAGGCTATAGCCTACATCTGTCTGCAGTTATTCGTTAGGCTATACTGTAATGGTCCAGAAGCAGCAGAACTGAGTTGCTGAACTTGATACGTCAAGAAATTATTATTGTAATAATAATTATACTAATGAAAATTTTCAACCACTATTTTTATCAGCACTGAAATAATATAGTAATTTTGTTAAGATCGCAGCTTACAATCCTACCATTAGCAGCCTACATTGCGGAAACTGATTAAGAAATTATTATATTTGTAAGAATATTTATTGAAGTCTTATAGACTATTCAGGTCAGCACTGCAATAGTTGAGGATTTTTTTAAATGGCAGCTTATAATTCTGCCATTACAATAAAAAAAATCAAAATTATCTCTAGTAGGGAGGGGTACATTTTCTCCCCTTTCCCCTCCCAACTCGGCGCTACGCGTCTCAGTGACCGACCGGCAAATACTCGTTATCCGTCCTCCAGAAACCTTGATTTCCCCCCAGAAGAGGGGGACTAGATGAAAGTCATGAAACTCATAGTTACGCCTAGAATTGGACCTAATGTTTGTGCCTAGGGCCCCAAAATTTCTTAAAACGGCCCTGGATAACACCTCTGACTGGTTCCAGAAGTACCGCTGTATAAATGTTCAGTTTGGCCTGCATTTACAAGGAGTAACAAATTAAGTTACTGGCTACTGAATTTGCATAAATTCAAGAGGTCAGAAGATAGTCGTGGTTGGGTCACAGTGGTCGGAAACGAAATTAGATGACGCTGCAATCTCAGACGTATGTCAAGGATTCTACGATGGAAACAAATTATTAGAAAACTGTTCGAAATGGAAACTTATGATGATCCTCGTTTATCATTTCAAAACGACATGAGCACAGAATAGGCACTATAGGCCTAATATGAGCGCCTCCGGGTAGTCCTTTTGAAGAAGCGCTATGCAAATGCACTTAATGAATGAATGAATGAATGAATACATGAATGAATGAATACATGAATGAATAAATGAGTGAGTGATTGAGTGAATGGATGAATGCATGAGTGAGTGAATGAATGAATGAATGAGTGAGTGAGTGAGTGAATGAATGAATGCATTAGTGAATGAATGAATGAACGAATGAATGAATGAATGAGTGAATGAGTGAATGAGTGAATGAATGAATGCATGAATTAATGAATGAGTGAGTGAATGATTGAGTGAGTGAATGAATGAATGCATGAGTGAATGAGTGAATGAATGAATGAATGAATAAATGAGTGAATGAGTGAGTGAATGAATGAATGAATGAGTGAATGAATGAATGAGTGAACGAATGAATGAATGAATGAATGAATGAACGACTAACGACTCACAGTATAAACGGATGACCACAGGATATTACAGAAGTTGAATTAACTCCGGCAACCCAGCCAAGCAATTATAAGGTTCCTATCAAGTCCTGCTGTTCATTTAAAACGCCATCTGCCGAATGAAGGACTGAGTCGATTTTTGGGGGGTGGAGGGGTAGAGGGAAGCGATTCTGCGTCCCTGCTGATCTTCTACTCTTAGTGCCATTGCCCTAAACAATGCAGGATGAGAATTGCTGGTGTTGCGGTTTTCAACCCCCCACTCTTTCTTAGAGCCCCACAGTAAAGTCTGCTTTTCACACCCCAATTCTGAGTGGATCATAGTCCAACCCCAGCCATTTTTTACAATTTTCACACTGCCCTAATCCCTCCTCAAATTATCAATGGTCGGCTAATTCAAACTTATATAGCTCCACTTCGAGAGTATCTGTATTTATTAGAAAGACAGATTATGAAGAATAGCAACAGAATAGTAAGTAACATGTCATTCGGGACAGAAAGGATGGCGACAAAGCTGTTCCATGTTAGCCCTCTCTTCGTTTACCAAGTGCATCTGCAAAGCAGAATAGGCAGCGCTTTGCTTCTTCTCACTCTGACATAATTATGTAAATATACATAGATATGCATCCATATATAAATATAATTATGCGAGCTAATAATCAACCCTTGGGGGACTTATTCGGACACGTGCATAGACCTTTTATGTAAGTAAGTCTATGGAATCTAATCGTGAGATCATTGCTGCCTGTAAGGTCACCAGGTTCACGGAACGACTTTATTGTAACTATTAGAAGGCTGAAAGACTTTAGACAATTGATTGGTTTTTTATTGTTTATAATTTTATGAAATGCAGGGCTTTGAAGTTCTTCTTTTATAAAGGTTAAATTATTTTCATTGGATAAGAGAATTAACACAATTGTTAATAGAAACAAGGATTAACATAATTGTTAATGGAAATAAACGACTGACAGTAGTTACCATAGCGACCCATTGTGCAGTAAATTAAAGTCCCGCCTTATTGTTATTTCTGATGTTGACAATGATTCTAACAACATGGGACAAAAGCGCTTTTGTTCCACAGTAACTGTCGCATTTTCTCGCAGGAAATCGGTAATTTTTTCCTATAATACATTGAACGTCATCTTGCAGGTATCTTTCAAATGACGTCACAGTGGACTTTTTCTTGCTGGTGAAGTCCTCGAAACATAAAAACGACGACGACGACGACGACGACGACGACGACGACGACGACGACGACGACGATGATGATGACGACGACGAAGACGACGACGATGATGATGATGATGGTGATGATGATGATGATGATGATGATGATGATGATGATGATGATGATGATGATGATGATGATGATGACGATAAAGACAGCAACGAAGATAATGATTACGATAATGATGGTAGAAGTAGCAGTTGCTATTGTTGTAGCGGCAGTAGTAGTAGTAGTAGTCGTGGTTGTTGTAGTAGTAGTAGAAATAGAAGCAACAGCAGCAGAAGCAGCAGCAGTAGCAGTAGCGGTGGTGGTGATGATGGTAGTAATGTGGTGGTATTGGCTGAGATGATGTGAATGTGATGGCTGTGGTGATACGATAGAGGTGGTTACTTTATGTTGAAGATAATGTTTGTACATGCATTGTGTGTGTGCGCGTGTGTGTGTGCATAGGTGTTTATATATAAACGATAATTGAAGGGCTTGGAGCCTTGGAGCAATAACAAGGTATGTCGAAAATCATGAATGTTGGGAAATCGACTTCAAAGATTTGCCACTTCAAACAGATGTATCTAAGCCATTTGATAACATATCGACAAGCTGTTTTGAGCAATATGTGCCTAAAAATTGTCTTTAACGAAATTTGTAAATTTTTCAATGCGAAAGATGAAATTATTATTTTTTTTTATATATTTTGCATCATATCGGGTTATTGCAACACGAACACTCAGTCATCAGTATCGTTTCTGGTGCAATAACAGGTTACGTCGACAAAGTGTTTTTTAGCAGCTGCAATACCACACATGTCATCTGGAATAAGTGAACATACCTTGTTATTGCACTGAACTGTCTCTATTACACAGTTCGAGAATCGTGCAATAACATGGTAAGTCACCATAACTGTAGTACTGTCGATATATTTGACATGTGAAAGCAGTGCAATAAGAAGTTTTAATGACATAACTGTAGAAATTGCATCCAATTCAAAACGAAAGTGGGAGCAATAACAGATTATGTAAAATAACCTCATTGTTGCACCGGCTTCAATACAAAGTTTGTAAGAAAACACGGCAATGTATGTTGTCATACCGGGATATTGCATTAGAGTTATGGTCGAACTCTGCCGGGTGCGCAATAACATGTTATGTTGACATAGCGTTTTTTGAAAAACAGCGCTCAAAACTATTCAGATCTGTACAAAATTTACAGGGTTAATAGATTACCATCTTCCGCTCACGGTGGCATACTGTTTCGCAAGACATAGGTATGTCGACATACCTTGTTATTGCTCCAAGCCCTTCAATTGTCAAATCATCTGATGTTTGGATGAATGCAACACGTAAGTACGGTATACCGAACATTCGCATCGTAGGCTATTCGCTTCGGGGCCAAATAGCTATTCGCTATTCGGACCGAATAGTAGTGGTCGGACCGAATACGAATAGTGGTCACGTGATATCTGCTTCTGCATATGCAGGTGCTATAGCGAGTGGACTGATTGAACTCTTTCATTATCACAATGATACGCTGTGGTTGTCGACAGACCTTCCCTATACTGCTTGCTGGACAGTGGTGGTATCGGTGTCGCTGTGTCAGTATATCCTCACTCTTTGTGTACAGTGACTGCTTGTTGTCGGTAGATCTACTTTGCACATGCACTATTACACTGTTGCTATTCGTATTTGGCCTAATAGTTGTTTCAATTATCCGTAGCCTATAATAACATTAGGCCTACTTCCACCACTACGTGTAGGCCTACGCCTATACTATTGCTATTCCATTTCGGTCGAAGAGTGATTAATGTTTATTCATCTAAGACCTTCAGTAAGTCATAGATAGCACAGTAGCCTGGATGTTTTCAAGAGTTAAGAGCCTTCCTGCAGCGTGATAAATATTCTCGTTCGGAAGTAACGTTCGGCAGCGCGTCTCGTTTAAATCGAAGTAATTTCTAGTTTTGTTATAATAATTCAAATCTTAATTCAAAGGCTACTCTTTCTAATAGCTCTTAATTTTTTCAGCAAACTGTTTGACCTTACGCAGCATTCAAGACTATTCTCAGAATTTAATCTAGTCCCTCTGCCTGTGGTGGGTTGGTCGAATCCAGGTTTCTGGAGGGGGCGAGAAACGGCCGTTCGTCTGAGGCGCATAACGCTCACAGAAGGCATTCGGAAAGTGAGGTTTTCTCGCTGCTAATGCTTCTTTGCTTCTTTCCGACAACCTTTTGTAGTACCTTTTGCTAATCATGCTATAATTAACACTATAAACATAATCCCTGTTTATTAAAAAGGTTAATGTCAAATTTTTCTGGGGGATGTTATTCCTGGGGAGCACCCGTCTGCCCTGAAGATGTCTGGATTAGACACTGGCTATATAATTATAGTTACTGCTTAACGTTTTAAATCTCCTATAGTTCAGAAAACATCTCTTTTTCTTTCCTTCTACACACATGGGACGCGTTGGTGTAGCGTTATGTTCTGTGCATTGTAGCGCTAGTTCATATATGAGCATCATCGAATTCAGCTCTGAAACGATCACTGCGTATATATATCTAAGGTAACTCACAATAATAATTGATTCCTGGTCATTGGACATTAAACTATTATAATAAAATTAATTTGAAAAATAATAATGATGACGACCACGACGATGACGACGACGATGATGATGGCGGTGACGACGAAGACGATGACAACGATGACGATGATAATGACGATGACGATGACGATGACGATGACGATGATGATGATGACGATGACGATGATGATGATGATGATGATGATGATGACGACGATGATGATGATGATGATGATGATGATGATGATGATGATGATGATGATGATGATGATGATGATGATGATGATGATGATGAGGATGATAATTACGACGACGATGACGGTCTACTGTTGACTCGGTTGCACAGAAGATGACATTCTGCTGCGTTGACCTAAGCGGTGATTCGAATTCAATAAGATTGGAATTTAAATGGCAAGCCTCCGTTTTGATTGATCGGAAGCAGAATGTCAGACCATAATCATCACCAGTCCTCCCTACTTCAAGACCTCACTGGCTACGAATTCGAAAGAGAATCGTCTTCAAGGTATCAGCACTTTTTATAAGACTATAGTGTCTTCGCAGAATGACCTCCACGTACTTAACCAAAAGACATTGTGTATCACAGTCATCATCTCCTGATCGGTGAAGATTGCATTCGGGAAAACGTTGCGGCTTCTTGTGATCCTTGAAGGCCAAGATGCAATGAGTGGAAGAACAGACTGGATATCGCTGCACGTTGAACTACGCGCTTCAGAATTCTCTATCTAGGACTTCACGACGAAATTAAAGACGGATAGTATGCAGTGCAATGCAATTAATGATTTACTTAGGGCCATTCAGTAGGCCTAGTGCTCCCTGTGCATTGTGCAAGAAGTACGAGAGAGAATTTAGGTCCATGTGAAATGTCACATATACACAGTGCACTGCTAGCCCGATTGCTGACCTGGTATTATTTCTAGTCCATTCAAGTCCCTGCTGCTCATTCCCTTAGAATATTATACATCTATGCTTTGCGCTGCACGGAAATCTGTTAGGCCTTCATTCGCGTACGAATTTTACTGTCTTCATGAGTCGTTTCTTGTTCTTACATTTTACGTTCTTTGTACATGTGAATTCCATCTCCAATGTAAAACGCAGAGGCTCTCTTCGTTCATCTGCGCAGGCTGAGCTTCTTTTCCATCGTTCTCGGTCGTCCACAAGGCAGCGCCAAGTTTTCTCATGACGCTGACCCTGCAGCTTGGAATGGGCTTCCAGTGGCACTTCGTCTTGAGCCAAGGGTCACTGCATCTCGTTCTATTCTAGTCTGAAAACCGGGTCATTTAGCCGCGGTTGACCTGGGAGCGTGTTTATAATTATCTTGATTATGGTCATCTATCTTCCTTACCATTATAATCATGTAGCCTACTATTTTTATTAGTTCCTTTACCAACCTGGATGATGTCCTAACTGCTAAGCGTCTGATGAAAACTCTGAAAACATATTTGAAATACTCGATGCATCAAGACAGTGATGTCATTTTTTCACGAATTTGATTGAAGATGTTGAATAATAGGGCTGAAGCACCGAATGGCTGAAGAAAGATTTCAGAGAGGAATTAGGCGTCATTTTTGTCTCACAGCATTGAGTTTAACGTTTAAAAAATTAATAGCAGTAATAACGACTATTTGAAATCTTGAAAGGGCGCTATAACAAGTGCTCATAAATACATAGCCTACTTGGACTTTCGCTAGAGATAGCCTAATCCAGAGCCGTATATTTCCAAGAGTCTGGCCAACTAGTGTCCCGGAAGTTGGCCAAGTCACGTGGTTGCTGGACGCCATTTTGATTCCAGGCGGCGATCTGCAAATACGTTGACAAGGAGACGCACAAACACAGAGAGACGCGTCTCCCTGTGTTTGTGCGTCTCCCTGTGTCTGTGCGTCTCTCTGTCTCTGTGCGTCTCCCTGTCTCTGTGCGTCTCTCTGTGTCTGTGCGTCTCCCTGTGTCTGTGTGTCTCCCTGTGTGTGCGTCTCCCTGTGTCTGTGTATCTCCATGTGTCTGGACGTCTCCCTATGTCTGTGCGTCTCCCTGTGTCTGTGCGTCTCCCTGTGTCTGTGTATCTCCATGTGTCTGGACGTCTCCCTATGTCTGTGCGTCTCCCTGTGTCTGTGTGTCTCCCTGTGTGTGCGTCTCCCTGTGTCTGTGCGTCTACCTGTGTGTGCGTCTCCCTGTGTCTGTGTGTCTACCTGTGTATGCGTCTCCCTGTGTCTGTGTATATCCATGTGTCTGGACGTCTCCCTATGTCTGTGTGTCTCCCTGTGTGTGCGTCTCCCTGTGTCTGTGCGTCTACCTGTGTGTGCGTCTCCCTGTGTCTGTGTATATCCATGTGTCTGGACGTCTCCCTATGTCTGTGTGTCTCCCTGTGTGTGCGTCTCCCTGTGTCTGTGCGTCTACCTGTGTGTGCGTCTCCCTGTGTCTGTGTATATCCATGTGTCTGGACGTCTCCCTGTGTCTGTGCGTCTCCCTGTGTCTGTGCGTCTCTGTCTCTGTTCGTCTCCCTGTCTCTGTGCGTCTCTCTGTGTCTGTGCGTCTCCCTGTGTATGTGCCCACCGTGCACTCAATAGAACATCTCCTAACCTCTGCTCTCTGTGATGTTCCTTCTTCTCAGCTCCCTAAGTCTCTGTTCCATTATGTTCCCTATGATGTTCAATGATGCTCCGTGTTCCCATGTTCTCTGTCCTGTGTTCAATAAAAAATTATGTTCTATAATATTTCCAGTTATGCTCCGTGTTCCTGTTTTTGTATGTTCCATGTGCTCTGTTCTGTGTACAATAAAAAAATATTGTGTTCCACGTTCCATGATATTCCCAATGATGTTCCCTGTTCCTGTTTTATAAATAACTTAGCAACGTAAACTAACGGTTTAATGTGCTCACCGACCCTGCTAATATAGTGATGCTAGACTCCATTTCTGTGCGACTGTGCAGTGTGCACGTTAAAACCGCTTGTAATTTAAATAAATAAATAATACTGTCATTGGTGCAAGGAATCCAACAGACCGACTGGGAAGACTATATTATATCTTAGGCTTCTACTCCTTTTTACACAACACTATCAAATGGAACGAAATCTTAAATTTTATTCAATCGTGACAAGCAATGCAATCAAACATGACAAACAGGATCATAGCAGTAAGTCTAATATATAAGAAATCAGTATTCGGTCCAATCATGTTGAATATTAGCAGTATCAACTTCAAATAGTGGAATGACATGTGATTAAAGTCGATATTGCAAGTTTGATAGTAACAGGATAGTAACAGGATATTAAAACGTTTACATAATAGAAAAAAGGATAAACCCGAAAGAGACCTAAGCTTATATCTGCATATTGGCATCATGGTGTGCCAGTAATATTGACAAGTTTATTTCCTAATCTATGCAAGAACTATGCACAGCAAAATTACAATCGTAATCTCCAAATTTATTGAGTGTTTTATTCAGGAGCGCTGATAAAATACAAACGGAATAAATTGCATTCAAACCAATATCGTAACAGTGTTTAATAATGCTTAACACAATCGGAGCAAAGACACTGCCATCTGTAGAATTTCCAGTGAAATAATAGGCAACAGTTTGCTTCCAGCGTGTAGTAATACCACCTAACATAAAAACCAAACTATGTGTAGCAATACCACTGTGATCAGGCAACGTTACATCACCAATGAAACGGCCAGTCCGGGTATCAAATTCAGCACCTGCTGTTATCGACATCTCATCCAATGTCAAACAACATTCTCGCTCATGAACGCTCATGTCACGAACTTTAATAGCAAGAAATTGGAAAACTTCTGTTAAAATTCCACTTTCAAATTTCACAAATTGGATGCTGCGTCTCAAAGTGCGCAGTGATGGCAGCGGATACTTCTGAGACAATAGCACACGGTAGCCAGTAGGACCACATGCAAAATGCAGTTGCAGCGCATTTTTTACAGTCACTGAGCTCCACTTAGAACCCCTCTGCGTATTTTTGCACAACGCCTTCTGCTGATCGATGTTCAAAAATCTCTTAACTGCAAAGCCAAAAGCACATTTCGCTTTCGAAATTTTCCTTACTTTCCTCAATGCTGCTTTATGCCTAACACGTAGAGCAGCAATAAGACGAGCCTGTATTAAAAACTGCCTATGCAATTTCTTGATACGACTGTTTAAAGTGCGACAACCTAAACAATCAGAAGCAGTGACAGCTGCTGACAATGTTGAAGCCGCAACGGAGTGGGATGTAGAGTCTGCGTTGCTTTTTGCTAAGTTTCCAGATGTAGTCAGGTACTCGTCTGAGAAAGCAGTGGCGTTCTTGTTAGAAACTGAAACGACAATAATCATGTCCAATTAGTGCCTTTTGAACTAAGTAAATAACTCAGGCTTTCATGGAGACAACAATGATTGCATGGAATTAACATAATGATAATAATAATTATGATAATAATCTTCGTTTATTAATATTCAAACTGACCAGCGCATTGTGATTACAGATACAGTAAGAATGATTGATCACAAGTTAATACAGGAGTCAAATTTAGCTATATGGCAGCCACGCAAGGCTCCATTTGTTCTACATCTCACTACATGACACTAACAAAACATGATGCTAAACTTCCTTAAAAAGTTGGTACAGACAGACAGACATAAAGTCCTTACAGACACACACACAGTCACCAATTTATTACTTTTAAATATTTCTATTGTCATTATATAAATTTGTCACGCGTGCAAGGTCACACAGAACATGTGAATCTGAGGCGTGGATAGATTACTAACATTAAACACTTAGAAACCTACAAGCATGAAACATGTTGTCATTTAACGTAATGTCTTCAACTTCAGAGGTCTTCACCCTGTTCCAGACACCACCTGATTACCCCCTTGAATCTTAGATTTTCAGCAGACCAGCATTGATCTAAGTTCTCTTTTAAGTATGATATGGCCATAAAATTTGTTAGCCACTGCACAAGCTTACAGCACTCTGTAACGTGCTGCATTTTCTAGATGGGTTGAGGGCACCAATTTGTGCATGAATTCATGTAGGTGCTGCATACCTCTGCCTCCAGCACCCTTTCAAAAATCCAGACTCTGTCCCTGTATGCTCAGTAACAACATTGTAATGCAATAATTTAGTGACAATGAATTACCATCGTGAAGCTGACATGCTGTGGACGACCCAGAGCTTGCCGTGACAGTAGTGGTAGCGGTAGAGAAGTCTGTCGAGGATTTCCTGCTGTAGCTGTGTTCGACACGCAATCGCTTCTTTGCAATAGTCTTCGTCGGGCTTTCTTCTGGGCTGCGTTTCAGTGGCGGCTTTCTGACATGCACCACAGCACTGTGTGTGAAGAGTGTGGGAACAGCATCGGGTCGTAACTTTCTCCATCCGTCCTTACGATTTCTTTCGAACTGATTTTCATCGAAATGTGCCTACAAAATAATCACCATCTTTATAGATTGCACAAAAATTTAATTAAGGTGGCCACAAAAATATAGAGTGTACAGCCTCTGTTGTCATAAGCCCTCATCAAATCTGGATCCATCCATCCAGGAAAACAGCCAGGCATGGGCTTATCCACTTCCAATCCAACGCCAAAAACAGTTAACCCAATCCTTCGTAACAGGCGCCATTCAATCGGATTGCAATGACTTTGAAGTAATATTAAGGAATAATAATAATATTAAGGAATTAAGTAATAAGGAAGAAGGAAGACTAGGAGGGGAAGAGATATCATGTGTTAAACCTTCTTAACTTATAATGTGTATTTATGTCTCAGTTTAAGTTAAGCAGTGCTACTGTGCTAGTAAACATTATCTGAACGTTGTGGCTATTTGCAATAGCAGAATCACATAACGTCTTCAAATGCGGTAGGTACTTAAGGCAAATCCCGCCAGTATCAGGCCGGGTCAAGCGTACGCTTCATGATCGCCATGGTTCCCGCGACTTGGCTTTTGTGGACGCTGTAGAAATTCCGATTGTTTACGATTTGACTATTATACAATTTAATTTTATGAAGTTAACTGGGAAGGCCAAGAGTAAATGCTGCTTACCTCGCATAGAGCTGAACACGATGTCGGCTTCCAGTTGTCTCTCTTCAATTTCGCGATCCACAAATCACGACGCGTCTTGTTGTTCGGAAAACGAAACAACCGAAACCCCTTTTCGTGTCGATTCGAACAGTTAACGGCAGCGCAACAAGGCATTATTTCAACTATTTCACACACAAAATTTAGCGTAAACACTAAACACAGCTCATCCAGTTGCAAGGAGACTAAATGGAGGCCAGTAACCACGTGATCCACAACTAAGACCCGGGAGTGACCGGAACCGCTCGTTAGCTGCAGATGGCCAGACTCTTGGAAATATACGGCTCTGGCCTAATCCTGAGCAGCTATACAAGAGACTGTCAGAGTTACGCGGTTTCGTAGAACATTTAAAGGACGGTTTTATCGAGCGTTGTGAACAATAAGAAGCAGGTGTTGTTCAAATCGAAATTAGTTGTGACGAGCGTGGGAGGAAACGCACTGGTCATCTTCAGAACCGGAAGAAGAAATCGACCACAGAAGAGGAGAACCATGACAGAAGAAAAGATGAATAAGTCAAGCGCTTGGCGAGAGACATCGAACACTAAAGAATTCATTGTGGGAGGGCAGCTATAGAGTAAAGACTAATATCCTTGAAATTGTGAAAGAAGTACTGGTCTATGTAAGACATAGACCTGAGTTAAATCAGACATTTCCCATACCCCAAGACAAATGGATCCATTGACTATTTATGTCTATTGTCTATGTATATTAATATTCATTTGTTCTAATACTATACTATTTATATTAAGCCCAACGGTCTTGTTGATTGGATGACATTTGCAGCAATAACCTATAGGCCTATTTCCGCAAATGGGAAACAATATGCAAATTAATATAAAATTATATGCAAATTAATAACATAATATCAGATCCCAGGTCGGGGAATCGCCTTCACAAATTAATTAGATCGTACCGGGTAGTGTGCATGGGTTGGTCTCAAGGCCGTAGCTAGGGGGGTGTTTTGGGTGTTTGAACACCCCCCGAAATGGAAAATGGGAAAAATAATATAATGCATTTACGAGCATATGGCGTAAAAACCATGAAATAAAACCATGAAAACACCCCCCGAAATGGAAAAATGTAGTTTTTTGGGAAGGGAAATTAGTGAAACACCCCCCGAAATAAAATCCTGGCTACGGCCTTGGTACTTGGTCCCGTTATACGATGTACAATGTATGTCGTAGCAATGTCGCGCGTGCTTCTACCATCTTCGTTAGATTTACTCGATGCGTCACTCGCTTGCAAGTAAAAACTGATGCATGCATTTATAAGCTCGAGAGTCAACTTTGGTACTGCTATCTATGCGGGTATAACCTTTCATGCATTAATCAGTTACAATCTGTCCTTAATTCCGTTAATCGCAGCTGATTGGCGGCATACCAAAGTTCGGACATTGGTCTATATCAAGTTCAATACGAGAGGACTGCACTGGCTGCTTATGCAAAAACGCATTGAACTCAAGCTTCTAGTGCTACGTAATTGCCTAGTGGGTAGGCCACGATTTATCTTAGGAAGCTTTGTGTGCCAGTGCCCAAGTCGTAGATTCCTTCCTTCTGCCACGTAAGATAACCTGCATGGTTATCCCCATGGCTCGAATTTCCCCAGCGTTACATTGAAGATTCGCTGTGAATAGTCCACCTGTCTGGAATGCTATAAGTAACAAGTTGCCAATTAAATAGCAGGCACTATAATGAACTTCTTTGTCTTTGTTTTCCATACTTTGTGCAACCAATTAAAATTCACAAGTTTTGCGTATAGGCCTACATGAGTTGATATTGCACCGAAACATTAGTTTCGGGAACGTGGAGACCGGTGATTCCGTTCGTAATAAATGACATTACAGACGACGGCAGAATTACTTAAAATGAAACAAGTGCAACAATGAAGCATGGTCTCAACTTTTTTTATTAGCCAAAATAATATAAGCGGATTTTCAACGGATGTATTCGACAGAATAGATATATTTTTGCACAACTTTTCACAAGTACAAAAAGATTTTTCCTAGATATACAAGGTAGAATAGATACATTTTTACACAACTTTCACAAGTACAAAAAAGATTTTTCCTATAGATATACAAGGCAGAATAGATATATTGAGGTTCTAGCTAGAACTCGACCGTTGCACGACATGTTGAAACTGTTCAATACAAATTTACACCCATCGTCAATATCCTTACAAGTGGATTATTCTGATACAAAGCGGAAGGTAGCAAAACCAAAGGCCCAAGTAGGAGCCAAGCCTTCATGAATGCATATTATCTCATTCCTCTCGCTGTTGAAGTGCAATTTACGGGGAAGAAGAACCTCTGTCTCGTTTAGATGTACACCAGAAACATCCAGGAGATTGAATTCCGAGTCTAAAAGCTCGAATCTCTTTTCAAAGTTGGCTATCAAAATCCTACCATAGATATCTGCAAAATTCACACTAATCTGTGGGCAAAGTGATGATTGATATCGACGTACAACGATCCCAAACGTATCGATCTCTAATAATTCGGCTGTTTTGGAGAGGCTCCACAAGACCAATACAAGGTTTCCATTTGATTTTGCAATTACATTTTCAACATCTCTGAACTTATACATATCTGGGTACAAGACTACTTTGCCCTGCAATGAACCATTTGCAGCATAAATGCTTAATACAGGAGGATTCGGCATTAGCTTTTTTGACACCGTAATTATGTTACCATTGGTGGATACGGTCAGTAATGACAACTTTTGATCGGTAGCCATCCATGGTGATACTGTAAACTGATGCTCATCGGTTCTCGTAATGCGTAATATTGAGTCAGCTTTTAACTCGTCCAATTCAGCGTTATGTACATACACACAGTTTGAAACGCTGCAACCTGTAATGTTCTCGGGACATAGTCCTGGCAACGGAATGACATCCTTCACCTCTGCCATATTGCTGCAATCGTATATGTTAATGATGCAGTCTTCTCCATTTGGCTTGCAGAGCATGAATACTTCATCTTTTACAACAGTCAGTTTGGATCCTGCAAACTGGACTGGATAATGATGCAAAATTTCGAAACGAATCGTCTTCTGAGCTAAAAGAAAGTTTATCGTTCGTATTAGTTACGCAAAGCAAAGTCAATCTCAAAGAAAATGTTCTCAAATGATGATAATTATTGAAGTTTCAAAACACACAAAGATGTAGAACCACTTTTGACTGAGCTTATTATGCAGTAATTTGTGTATAGGGGCCTACCACTTTACAGTGGTAGGCTGTAGGCCTACTTCAGTTAAGGTCACATTATAATCTAATAAATTAATCAGCAAGCTGGTGCTCGAGTTTTCGCGATTCTTTATCGTTTTAAAGCTTCCTTTTGGTAGCCGTATTGCAATGACGTGTAAACCTGTTCTCTTTGATTTTGCTGCACGAACAAACCATTTTGATTTTATTTGAAATGTGAAGGATAATGTCTGATCAGTCAGAAACAATGGTAATATAATAGCCTATTCGAAGCCGCATTTAGGCCGACGCAGATTTCCTGCAGCACAGAGAAAAGCGAAACAAGTAGGCCTAGCTGGAACGTCAACGATAACTAAAACATCAGGTTAACAATCCGGACTAACACTACACACTACACACGTTCAATGCTAAATCTAACCCCTCCACAAAATAATATTTGACGACCTACTACATGAATCAAACAAAATGATGCCGTGGTAGGCCTATGCGGTTATGAGAACCATTTCAACATCAAAAGTCCCCCGAAGAGTTAGCCTGCTGCTCAATTAGTACCGCTGCCACCAAGTACATCATGACCAGTACAGTTCTCGTGAAGTGTATGGTAAAGAACTTCATTCAGTACACGTCCGTTAAATTTTAATTTGACTTGTTTTTATTGGCCTCGCGTCTTGACGAAATTTTTTTTACATAGCACCAAGGCAAACAGTTTTACGTGGCTAACGCTTCGTCCATGGAAAACTCCAGCTATCCAATCCTTAGTGTTTTTTATATTGCACACCAAGTATTAGATCTAAATAACGCCAGTAAATTATTATCTAGCTTAATTCCTGTTTTATATTGACAATTAGCACATAGATTGATTAGCTTATTAGACAAGGGTAGGCCTATACTAAATCGCTACAAACGCCAGATAGGTAGGCCTAGATAGGTGTGATTGCATTGATGTAGCCTATGTCTTTATTGTTAATTAATATTGCAATTTTCTTAATCAAAAGACTGGTTCTCTTGATTCAGGTTATTTAAGTAGCCTATAAAGTAATTAATTAAACCCGCGCATCAAGGCAAGTAGGCTATTATAGGCGACATAGTTAAGCATCGGCCGAAAATCCAATTTCAGGTTTTCGTTAATCGTACGTGTAGTATAGGGCCTAGTCTATGCTTGCAGCTCAATAATAATTATTGTCAATGTGATGAACTAACCAGCGCGATCCAGAGTTCTGTGAACTTCATTTCGAAAAAAGGTGGTCGCACAGATGTTGCTCCATTGCCAGCAGACAGTACACAGTCGGTTTATCACAAGATTGGCTTTTTCCTTCCACACACTTTTGGCCAGCCTCATATCCTTCACTTCCATAGCTACGACTTTAACGAGGATACATTTGAGTAGTTCGATCGGTAGATCTTCCAGCTATTATAGGCGAAATGTAAAAGACATCACATTCTGTCATGTTTTTGCTTTTCTCTGTAACATCTAAGCATAAAATGATCAAGGAAGAAATATCAATAAGCCAAGTCGATGGTACCACAGCATAGGCTGTTACAGGTTGAAAATCAAATAGCCATACAATGTGTAGATCCTAAGTTAGTTGACCTATAGCATTATGAGCAAAAAAGTAATAGACACAGCATTGAATAGCTTAGTCAACTCTTGATGCAGGTTAATTCGCATTTCCAGAAATTTTAAATCTGTGATTAAAATATGCGGTTCCTAAACCTGTCTTTGCCCCACTTCAATTTGTTAGGTATTAGAAAGCATTCTGAACATCTACTCTTTTTCTGACAACTTCTTTATTTCGGTTCTAGGGCAATTACCCCCCTCCTCCGGACAATTACCCCGGCAATTACTCCTGGGCAATTACCTCCAGGACAATTACACCCGGACAACTATCCCATGCCAATTACCCCCCCGGACAACTACCCTTGTGCAAATTACCCCCGGACAATTACCCCACCCCGTACCAATTACCCCCGGACAATTACTTCCTGTGGCACAGTGTGAGATTGTTCGTATTCGCGTGAGGGAACGAACATTTTCATGGTCATGGTCTGTGTATTTGTCAAACCTTCAGCGCTGCCAAAGCCTATCCTATACAGTAACTTTGCTGTGTAGACATCTTTCTTCATTATCTCACTCTACAATACTTATTGTACACACTTATACACACTCCTTGCTACTACCATTATTTCTCAGCTATCTGCGTATACATCCCTCCTTCTAGCACTCCATGTCTCTCTGTTCCTCTCTCTGTCTTTCTCTATATAGGCTAATTATCTGTTTCTCTCGCTCTCTGGCATACGTTACATGTAGGCCTACGCTCTTGCATACTATGTAGCTGATCATTCAATGCAATGCACACAGTCTACTTAATTTATCCATATCTAATCATGATGAAATTTTATAAACCTGAGAGAGGGAAAGATAAACATTTAAAGATTTTATTAGGCAGGCGTTACAACTAGCCTATAACCGTTTTTAGACTGAATTTTATTCAATATTTTATAGACTGAATCCAGACCTCTGTCGATAACATTTAAATATTTTATTAGGCAGACGTTCAAACTAGCTTACAGCCGTTTTTAGATTGCATTTTATTTAATATTTTTCTTGAACGTTTAATGCTAACTTGCGTTTAACACGACATAGGCTTCTTTATTGGTGCGGGGGTAATTGTCCGGGGAGTAATTGGTACGGGGGTAGTTGTCCGGGCGGTGATTGCAGAGCCGTTTTAAGGCACAGGCCCGCGAGGCCCGGGCCTAGGGCCCCGCGCAACAGGGGGCCCCGCGGCGACCCAAAATGCTGCATTGCATAACAAATTAGCAACATGTTATACGAACTTTAACGTGTGCTAAGCTTAAATTTATTTTACACAGTACACTTGTAATACAAAGATTGCTGTGCTCTAGCTGTGTATAGGCCTAGGTTCTTCTATCAATATTAATAAACGTAACAAAATGACACACATGCCCATAGAAGGCATGAATAGAGTACCGGCACTCTATATCTGAGACTGAGAGTTTGAGACGGGAATCGGGTTACGTTCAGTGTTTAATCTAAGCATCTCCCAGTGTGGAAGGAACTTCACCCAGAAATGACTACCCAAAACATTTGACCAAATTATAAGTTTGAATTGCTGCTTACATTATTGTATAATACACGAACTCTAGTAATATACCGTGATATTATTTACTATTGTATGATATTATGACGATAAAATCTATTAATTTAATAATATGATACAATCATCTTACAATGAGTATAATTTACTGTTAATATTTGTACAAGTACTATTTTTGTAAAACCAATTTTCGACTTTTTAGTGCTACCTTTCAAATTTAAAACTGTCGAAATTTAAAAAGGTTTTGTTGCTTGAACACTTAGTAAAACAGAATCATTAGGCCTACTACACGACTTCCAGATTTTGGCGGTTCTTCCTTGGTTTGTGTAACATTTGTGGCAATTCCGAGAACTGTAGGCCTATCCTCCATGGTCAACAATACAAGCCTTTTTAGCAACGCGCGGGAATAAGCCAATTCCAATGCAAGAAAGTAGGTCCTATATAATTATAGCCTAGATCTGTCTGCAGTTATTCGTTAGGCTACTAGGCCTATTATGCTGTTGGCCTAAAGGTCCAGAAGCAGCAGAACTGAGTTGCTGAATTTGATACGTCAAGAAATTATGATTGTAATAATAATTATATTAATTTTATTGAAACTTTCAACCACTCTTGTAATGATGTAATCAGCACTGAAATAATAATCTGTAATTTTGCTTAGATCCCAGCTTACAATGCTGCATGTGGCCTATCATTACAATGTGGAAACTGAATAAGGAATTATTATAATTGCAAGAACAATCATAGAAGTCTTAGACTAGGGCCTAGGCATGTCAGCACTGCGAATGTTGAGCAATTTTGTAAAGATGGCAGCTTAAAATGCAATGTGAAAATTCAACAATTTCTGACTTCATGGAGGGACACATTCGGACATTCCTTTCCCATAGCCCTCCCGTCTCGGCGCTACACGTCTCGAGCAATCGACCGACAAAAATGTGTGTGTAAATACTTGTTCTCCGTCCCCAGAAACCTTGATTTGGCTAGAGTAGATTAGACTCGTGGATATGTTTAGGATTAGGGTTTGTGCCTAGGGCCCCAAAACTCCTTAAAACGGCCCTGGGTGATTGGCACGAGGGTAGTTGTCCAGGGGGTAGTTGTCCGGGGTAATTGTCCGGGAGGTAATTGTCCGGGGATAACTGTCCTGTCACCTTTTTTTCATATCACTAATATCTGCTTTTGATGGAAATTTTTCTTTCATTATTCTGGTATTTGCATTCGCGGAATACCAAGGTTAACGTAACAAATGCTCTACAACAAATAGCCTACCACGCCGGTCTTTCTTCTCTCAACCTCTCTAAACTTCAGACAATACTCAATGCTGCTGCTCGCCTAATTGCTGGTCTTCCCAAGTTCTCTCACATTTCAGTCTTTATTCGGGACACTCTTCATTGGCTTCCTGTACCACAACGCATTGAGTTCAAAATTTTGACACTTATGCGGAATTCTCTTCTTGGGGTTGTTCCATCCTACCTCCGTTCTTTCTGTATTCAGGTCTCCTCTCTCCCCGGTCGCTCTGCCCTTCGTTCGGCAGCAAATGGCCTCCTTGTTGTCCCTCGCATGCGTGGGGCTACTGCCCAGTCCAGGAGCTTTGCCTATGTTGGCCCCTCTTGCTGGAACCGTCTTCCACATAAACTACGTCTTGAGCTTCTCAGCCTCTCTCTCCCGCTGTTTAGGAAGCGCCTGAAGACTATACTATTCGTTAGCGACAGTGCTAACTTTGGGTCGGGAGCGCTACTGAATCTGTGAGCGGCGCTATACAAGTGTTCAATTACAATTACAATTACCACAACATCCCAAAGCATCTAAATGGACTGATAAAGTTAGACTATCTCTAAGTGTAGCCTAAGCCATCTCTAACAGTGCAAAGTCGACTTCACGTCGCTGTTAATTAAATCAGTGGTAGTTGATGTTATCAGCATGTTGCTGTTGCAGCAGCCGTCTTGTGAAATTTGCCCATTCCCATCTAAGTTGGCCTAAACCTATAGAAAACTATTCCAATATAGAGAGCCACACAAAATTTATGAAAAACGTTGCAAAAAGAAAAATGTCTGAAAACAACGTCTGTCGATCAATTCACGAAGACTTAGTTACGATTCAAAGAGACATTTGACTTCTATTTTAGTGTCATGTAGCTTACCGTCGTGTCACTCAAAGAGGCGAGTTTAGTACGTTTAGCATCGCTTTTGGAGACTGCTGCAAGAGACATACAAACAATTTTCTTGACATGCAATTAATAATCTAATTATGTTCTGTAAAGTTGAGACTTCAAGGCCCTAATTGGGACACACCAAAAGCAGATCGCTTGAGTTAGGAAATTGACGCAACATATTCACAAAAGTCTTAATTAGGCCTATATTAAACCGATTAATGCCTTGATAAGGTTTTGAACTAAAAAATTCCATGTTGGACTACCAGTGAAGTTCCAAGAATTGCCAAGCGTAAACTTACGATCTGAGCCTTCAGTTGTTTGCTCGTCATTGCTGGATTCAGCTGCTGTTCGTTTCTTGGACATGGCTTTAGGAAAACCTTAGTTTCTCCAGAAGAAAACGCTTACAGCCACAATCAACTTCAGTATTGGAAAAATACAAATAGGTGTTTTCAGCGCCAGTTCTGAGTTTCTCAAAAGAGAATAGTTCTATTATAGCAAAGGCTAACAACAAACGACAAACATGATGAAAGTTAAGCAGATAATAAATTATTACGTTCGAATTAAAGTAGAAATTAAACTTAGGAAGTTATAAAGGGAATAATTTCGACGATTTCCCAACTGCTTATCTAATATTATATAATAGGCCCTATTGGCTAATATCTTTGCTATTGGTATGGCTTCAATGCTAACGCTTCTAAATCAACTCAGGCCTACTAAGAATAAATATAAACGAGTCTTCCGGCAATAATATATTATGACGTCACAAAAAATGTGGAAAGTCAAGCTCTTCGTATTATTTAGCGCCATGACTTTAAAAAATTCGTATTTAATAGGCATAAAAAAAATTATTTTCTGTTATTGCAATATATCTCAGGATACTTATGTCGTTTTTTTCTTTCATCCTCACTATCATTATACTTTATTGTACGCTGCTATTATAGCAATCGTATTGTTCCTTTCTCCAAACCAGAATTAGTGTCTAAAGTGTCATATGAAAGCTAATAGGCCTAAAATATGTTTTATAATAGGTCTACTTGTCATAGGAAAAGTAAATAATAATTATTATTACTAGAATATATTGCAGGCGGTCTGCTCAGTTAGTATAGTTAAGATTTGTGTATTCTGTGATCTCTGTTCTTGTGAATTGTTTAAATTGCATAAATGTACATTGTAACCGGTTGCGGTGTGTCAACCGGATTGTTAATAAAGAGAATATTAAAAAAAGAATGACAATACAATTATGCAATACAACATAAATTTTATAAGGCCCTTCTTATAAGGTTCTTTGAAGCCGGACAACCGTTGGAGATTAGGTCTATTTATGTATAGACTTGATCAGGTAACCTTTTTGATACCACGGGCCGCAAAGGCAAGATTCTTGAAGCTCAGGGCCGCCACACTAAACTCAAAATTTATTGATATATAAACATTGAAGCGAGTATTGAAATTTAATATGGAATTATTCTAACCTATCTATCAATCTAGCCTAAAATAGTGTAAAGAAAAGGGAGGAAGCGTCTTCTCGTCTCGAAGGAGGAGGGGGTCACGGCCTCCGTGGTCTTTCGAAGGACTTATTCGGTGTTGTTCTCCTGCCTATCCACCCGGAAGTCAGACAACGACACGATATCTTCTCGAACACGATTTATTGTAGAACGTAACCAGGCGACGATAAGAAAGCCTCTGCACCCCAGGGATGGCCGTATTCTGCAGAGCTGTCAACGTCTGACCGTCCGTGTCCGTCTGCGTGTCCCTTTCCGTCGTTGCTCCGGCACTTCGTCACGCCGCCGTCCAGACGTCTTCTCGCCGCTCGATGACTGTAGCCTACGTAACTGTATCTTCCGCTTCTCGTAACTGTCGTCTTCTCCGAGCTGTGTCGTCAACTGTCTGTGTCGTCTGTCCGCGTCTATTTATATCCTACGCGAGCAGGGAACTTGGCCTAGGGAATTTGGCCTAGGGAGGAACTTGGCCTGAGGAACTTGGCCTAGGGGGCGGAGCCTAAGGAACTTGGCCTAGGGAATTTGGCCTAGGAAGGAACTAGGCCTGAGGAACTTGGCCTAAGGAACTTGGCCTGAGAAGGAACTTGGCCTGAGGAACTTGCCTCAGGAACTTGGCCTGGGGGCGGAGCCTAAGGAACTTGGCCTGAGGAACTTGGCCTGGGACGGAACTTGGCCTAGAGAACTTGGCCTAGGAAGGAACTTGGCCTGAGGAACTTGGCCTAGGGAGCGGAGACTAAGGAACTTGGCCTGGGGAACTTGCCTCAGGAACTTGGCCTAGGGAGCGGAGCCTAAGGAACTTACCCCAGGAACTTACCCTAGAACTTACCCTAGAACTTACCCAAGAACTTACCCCAGAACTTACCCTAGAGAGGCGGAGCCCAAGTTCGCTACAATATAGCTATCTGTTATGAAATTTATATACCGCCGGTTCCAGATAACTATTCAGAGGTGCTTCCGACCAGTGGCGTAGACAAGTGGGTTTCGGGGGGTTAAAACCTTCCCATTGACCTAGGGAAAAAAATTAAAGGTTATTTATCCACTTAAATAAGAAAATAATAAAACAATTGCTTGTAGCCAAAAATTTCTTACTTTATTCCCTTTCTTACTTTATTTTCCTTTTTATTTACTGTAATACCGTTGGCTTGGTGCCAGAAAGGGCATCCGGCCAGGCCAAAACCCCTCCCCCATCATAAATTCCTGGCTACGCCACTGCTCCCGACCCTGGAATGGCTAAAGAGGACAATGTTGAGCAGTTTATCGAAAGAGTTTATCAAGTCCCACATGAATAATAATAGGCCTATTGAATAATAGCATGTAGACTACACAGACCACAATTGTCATGCTTCACAATAGGTGTGCACCAAAATTTTTATGTGCAATGCAAAGGTGGTTTTTATCCCTGCTTCGCACTCAGTTTCGTCGCCCAGACACAGTTTGGCCAGCTCAGCTCTTCAGTATACGTCGCGCAATCAACTTTTCTGGCTAAGATCCACTTTATGATTGGGGCGAATTTCAATCCTCCTTCTCTGACTTTCATAAAAAATCGTCGAAGTCAGCCAGAGTCTCAGTCTAAAGAGTCTATGTATTGGCTCTGTCTGGTCCGACGACTATCGTGCTTTTCTTTTCCAGTTTATTTCTAATCCTTAGCACAATATATAGTCGTCGAACTAGACAGAGCCAAGACATCGGCGTTCGTCATCCCTGGTCCCTGGGTCTCATATCGATAGTTTCTTTCTAATCCTTATGACTAGAATCAGACTATCTCTCGAAAGGAATGGTCGGAGACGTGCAGACGTGCTGGAACTCTATACACATCTCAGGAACTGACTAGAAGGTGAACAGTTTGGGACGATTTGTGAAGTGAGTTTAGTTGAGTACAGTACTGCAGTATAGCTAATATGAGTTGTTAAAACCAAAAGTCGTGCGTCAATCTTCAGATACATAGACTACGGGAACCTAACCCCAGGAAGAGAAGGAAAAAAACTAATTTTAGTTTTTGGATTGGCCTTCCTGATTGCATTCCAAATCGGCAACTGTCACAAAATCAATAAAGAAAAAAATAAAAGCTCAAGTCGACCAGGGAATTTATCCCTTACTACATTTTTAAACAATTAAACTGCCAAAAATTAGTCACTTGAAATCACCTCGCGGGCCGTTTTCGGCCCACGGGCAGCATGTTGGACAGCACTGAGGTAAGGCAATGGCTTTAAATCTCTGGGTGCAAATCAATAAACGTTGAAACAGGTGCAAAGGCTCCAGAGGGTCGCCAGAGACGGCGGTCATGACTCATGCGGCGCCCAACTCCATCAAGAACTCGAGTCCTGACCGATTGACGGGGCCCAGCGATTCGATGGCGACAGGGACGAAATCGTGGGTGGTCGGAAGGGTTGAATATTTGGCGCACTTCCGGTTCGCGGCGTGTTCGGCTGCCCCTCCAGACATTGATGACATGATGTTGAGGTAGGAGATAGCACAAGTATGGATGCATCTCATGCGACATACTTGCCCAGGGGGCCAATGTTGCTCCATCCGGTTTCTTGCCGTCTGTGCGGATCAGGCCCAGTGGTTCCTTCGAGCTTGGAATGTCTGCTTCTGCAAAGGCTCTCCAGATGATATCATTCACGTCGAAGTGGCGTGAAGTTCTCCCCGTTGAACGTCTGCATACAAACCCGTGATGACCTCCAAGATCGGCGGTCTCACCGCACTGGCATTGATGCGGTGCACAGAGGTCGAGTCCCAGTCGGAGGCCAACCGCTACTCGCAAGGCCTCGTTGCAGAGACAAGCCGAGTTATTATTATTATTATTATTATTATTATTATTATTATTATTATTATTATTACTACTATTATTATTATTATTGATAATAATATTATTATTATCATCATCATTATTCTTTTTGCCATTATTATCATAATAATTATAATTATAATTATAATTATTATTATTATTATTATTATTATTATTATTATTATTATTATTATTATTATTATTATTATTATTAATAGCGATAGTATTAGTAGTAGTGGTATTATACTTATAATTAAAACAGAACACATGAAGCAATTAAGGAGGCACCTTTTTTATTAGCCACAATAATATATAAGCTGATTTTCAACGAATGTATGGAACAGAACAGATATACGGCATTTTAACACAGATTTTCAAAGCACAAAAATACTATAGGCCCTAACTAGAATACGTCCGTTACACGATTATGTTGAAAACATTTAATACAAATTGTTCATATCGTCAATATCCTTTACAGTGGGTACTGGGTTATTCTTAGATGAAGCGGAAAATGACTAAACCTTTGGCACTAGGATCCAAGCAATTATGAAGGGAAATCATCTCATTCCTCTCGTGATTGAAGTGCAATCTGTAGGAGAGAAATACCCCTGCCTCACTCGGCTGTACGCCAGAAACATCCAGGCGATTAAATTCCGAGTCTAAAAGCTCGAATTTGTTTTGCCAATTAGTTGTAAAAATCCTACCATAGTTATCTGCAAAATTCATACTAAGCTGTGGGCGAAGTGGTGATTGATATCGACGTACAATAATTCCAAAAGTATCGATCTCCATTAATTTGGGGGGTTTCTGGAAGCGCCCCGAGACCAATACAAGGTTTCCGTTTGATTTTTGAATCACATTTTCTACATCTCTGAACCCGTAAATATCTGGGCACAAGACAATTTTATGTTGCAATAGACCATTTGCAGCATAAATGCTTAACACAGCAGGATTCGGTGTTTGCTCCTTTGACACCGTAATTAGGTTGCCATTAGCGGATACGTTAAGTAATGACAACTTTTGATCAGTAACCATCCATGGTGATAGTGTAAACTGATGTTCTTCGGTTTTCGTAATGCGTAATACTGAATCTGGTATTGATTGGTCCAATTCCATGTTATGTATATACACGCAGTTTGAGACACTGCATCCTGCAATGTTTCGAGGATGTGTTCCTGGTAACGGGATGACATCCTTCACCTCTGCCACGTTATTGCAATCGAGAACGTTAATGATGTAGTCTTCATCATTTTGCTTGCAGAGCATAAATATTTCATCTTTCAGTACAGTCAGCCTTAACGCAGATGCGGGAAACTCGATGAAAGACTGATGCAAAATTTCGAAACGAATCGTCTTCTGAGCTAAAAGAAAGTTTCATCGTTTATAAAATTGCCGTCAAAAGAAATCAAATCATCAAAGCAATAGTGATGATAAAGTTTTGAAATACACAAGACGTCGAACCACAGTTGGCAATCATAAATATATTTTGTGCAGGCAAAACACTTTTTAAAAAAAGGCTACATCAATTCAGATACGCCATAATCTGTAGGACCTAGGGTAATAATTTATTATGCAATACTTATCGGGATTCTTTATCCATTTAAGTCTTCCTTTTTTAGCCGTATTGCAATGATTAAGATAACTAAGTAGAAATGATATATTTGATAAGTTTGCAACAATAAACCGTTTTGTTTTGATTTGAAATGTGAAGAATAATGTCTGATGAGCTTTGAGCTCAAGAACCCAGAAACTAGGAATGTCAAAGCCGCATAAAGGTCCACACAAATTTTCCTCTATCACCAAGATAATGCGACATAAGCTGTAGACTGTCTGAGATGTAAACGAACTCTGAAAATCAGGGTAGCAATCCAGATTGACGATGCACAAACACAATGCTAAATTTAACTAAATATATTATACTATTACTAAATACCACAAAGCAATATTTCATGACCTAGTACATAAATGGAACACAAAGAGACCATAGTAGGCCTATAGGCCTACAGCTAAGAGAATCTGATGATGATGATGATGATGATGATGATGACGACGACGACGGCGGCGGCGGCGGCGGCGGCGGCGGCGGCGGCGGCGGCGGCGGTGGCGGTGGCGATGATGATGATGATAATGAACATGATGATGATGAAGATGATGATGATGATGATGATGATGATGATGGTGGTGGTGGTGGTGGTGGTGGTGATGATGATGATGATGATGATGATGATGATGATGGTGGTGGTGGTGGTGGTGGTGGTGGTGATGATGATGATGATGATGATGATGATGATGATGATGATGCTGATGCTGATGCTGATGCTGATGTTGATGCTGATGATGATGATGATGATGATGATGATGATGATGAGGACGACGACGACGACGAAGAAGAAGAAGATGATGATGATGATGCTGATGCTGATGCTGATGATGATGCTGATGATGATGATGATGATGATGATGATGATGATGATGATGATGATGATGATGAGGACGACGACGACGAAGAAGAAGAAGAAGATGATGATGATGATGATGATGATGATGATGATGATGATGATGATGATGATGACGATGACGATGACGATGACGATGACGATGACGATGACGATGACGATGATGATGATGATGATGATGATGATGATGATGATAACCACGACGGTTGTGGTGGTGGTGGTTTTGGTTGTGGTGGTGGCGGTGGCGGTGGTGATGATGATGATGAACACTGGTCTCAATATGACGAATCTAAAAAGGCAAAATCGAATATCTACAATCGACTGTGGTTTAAGAGTTAATGAAGCACCGGCCTTAAGTCCAATTTCAGATTTTCGTTAATCGTACGTGTGATACAAAGCTCGATTGTCAATTGCCGAACTAACCAGTGCCATCCAGAGTTCTGTGAACTTCAGTTCGAAAATAGTTGGTCGCACAGATGCTATTCCATTGCGAGCAGACAGTGCACAGTCGGTTTATCACTAGATCGGCTTTTCTCTTCCATACACTTTTGGCAAATTGCGTATCTTTCACTTCCATAGCTACGACTTCAACGAGGATACATTTGAGTAGCTCGATCGGTAGATCTTCCAGCTAAAGGTAAACGTAAGAGAAACAACTTAATTTAATATGTTATGCCTCTCTTTACAACTTCAAAGTACAAAATAATGTATAAAATGATAAAAGTGGAAACATCCATCAGTCAATTCGCTAACATTGCAGCAATTCGAATATGCTACAGGTTGAAAATCACGTAAATATCCGAGGTATATCGAACCTCTCCAGTAGACCTATAATGGGTAGGCCTATAACAAGATAATGAACACAGCATCGATTCAATTCTTGATGTCGGTACGTTAGACTAATTCGCATTTCCAAACGTTTTGAAACCTATCATGATTTGCGACATCTAAGCCTAATTATGTCCCACATTATTTTGCTTGGGATTAGAGAACGTCATAAAAATCTACTCTTTTCCTAACGATTTCTTTATTTCATAGCCTAGTTATCCCAAATTTATACTTTTGTTATAATTTCATTAAGCATTCTGGAATCCATCTAGCCTAATTATGTCCCACATTATTTTGCTTGGGATTAGAAAACGTCATGAAAATCTACTCTTTTCCAAACGATTTCTTTATTTCGTAATTATCCCAAATTTCTACTTTTGTTTGAATTCCAATAAACATTCTGGAATCCCAATCGCTAACGCAATAAATGCTCCCCAGCAAATGTCACAATTACCTAAATCAAACAGGGATTGCTTAAATTATGCTAGGCCTATGTCTGAGTGTAGGTCACCTCTATAGTGCAAGGCTGGTGTCACGTGATATTCTATCCCCTGAAAGCTATCCGGGGGGATAAATTAATCTATCCCCCGGATGGAATTAACCGGTCTAGACTATCCGGAGAAATAAACCATTCTGCCCCCGTTTTTGAAAAATGCGTATAATTCATAAATTTATGCTCTAATCAAAATTTAAAGAGACTCTAATTGTTTTAAGTGTCCTAAGGAATGTTCAGAGAAAGGCAACTCGAATTTATTTAGTGACTCTGAGTGCTCTTGAGTGTTTCAAATATTCTAAGTGCTTTAAAACCAAAGCAAAAAATATCTAATAGGAATAAACATAGGCCTACCTGTTAGTGTCATTGTTCAAAACAAAGCAGATGAAAATTAATTTGCAAAAATAAATACACCCGAAGTGGCTTTTTCGACTTTTCTTCATTTGGGGGTTACGATTAATACGGGGGATACTCTATTTTGTGACACCGGCTTCATATTGCGTTTAAATCAGTGGTGGATAATGTTTGTAGGCCTATAGGCTATGTCTACATGTTACCGCCTTCGTGTGAATTGTGTCGTTTTCTCAATAGTTAGGCTATACTCACAGAAAGTAATTATTCAAATGCAGAGAGCCAGAAATAAGCTATGTCTAAAACTAAGACAGAAAATTGTCTGAACAAACGCCATTCGATCAATAATTATTCACAAAGTTCCGGTTAAAAGAAACGTTTGACATTCATTTTAAAATGTGTGACTTCCATTTTAGTGTGATGTAGCTTACCATTGTGTCACTCAATGAGACGAGTTTAGCACGTTTAGCATCGCTATGCTGTTGGGACATTGCTGCAAGAGAAACAAGTGTAATTTCTTGACATTCAATTAATTATCCTAACTATTCCTAACTATTCAGTAAAGGTTGGGGTTTTGAGGCCCTAACGTGGACAGTGGACACATTAATTGCTGATCATCCAAGCTAAGAGGTTACATTATTGCAAAGGTATTCACTATTTCAAAACGATTGCTGTCTTGAAAGAAAACCAATTGACTAAATTACATGTAAGCCTATATACAAGCGAATTTCTTAGAGTTTCCATAAGTGCACTTACAATCTGAGCCGTCAGTTGTTTCCTCGTCATTGCTGGATTCAGCTGCTGTTCGTTTCGTGGACATGGCTTTAGGGAAGCCGTGGGATCTCTAGAAGGAAAAAATGCCGTCTCCTTCCACAATCAACATCAGTATTGGAAATAACACAATATTTGACGTAGGCGCTTTTCATCATTGTATAATAATTATCTAAGCTTATATATATATAATTGAATATATATACATAGTAGCATTATTAGAACGTCACTCAACATTGTTCATTGTCAACCGCTTCGTATTCTTTAGCGCTATGATTTTAATTAATACTTTTGTATTTCGTAATTAGGCCTAAAATCATTTTCTCACATTGTAATAAATTGCATCGATGCATAAACAGTACTTTCGATCGTTTTTCTATCATCCTCGCTTTTATTTGTGCACTGTTGATACAATAATATCTTTTCATTCATCAACCGAAAGATCTCCAAAGTGTCATCGTTCAGCAGGGTTTTTAAAAGAAATTTGTAGAACTGCACAACCAGGAAGTGTTTTATTGCGGAATTGTGTGGCGAAAATTTTCCCCAAGAAATGTTGCAAGTCGGCGACGAAAAAACTTAAGGCCTTTTTTGGTCATCAACTTGAAAATTGTATTATTTCACCGTCCTGCTTATTTTTTCACTGCACATGTCTTCTTCTTCCGTGGTAAACCGGCCTGCAATTACCTTTTTTCTAATTATTTCCACTGCACTTAACTACTTTTACAACCGCACAAATTCATTTACAACTGCACATTTTATGTAGAACTGCACGTTAAAAATGCCCTGTAGCAGCATAGAGGTGGATTTCTACGTCATGACGTGAGGCGATGACTGACAGTAAGCTTACAGCAATAATTATTATTATGGACTCTAAAGAGTGACCAGTAGGAGCCTCAAGATTGAACGCCACTGGTTGCACTCTGCCAGTGCCAGTTCCAAGACTGGATCCCGTCTTTAGATACCATTTTAACCGTGACTTCGCCCTTTTGAAAGAATAAACAGACAAGCAGCAAAAGGATTTTACTATGACGTCACCTCTTTCTCGACAAAAAGGCCTACTCGTCACGTCGTGGTTGCTTTAAGGGCATTTGTTTTGAAAATGAGTGTCTTGCAAACGTATACATTATATATACATAGCCTATATCTATAAATGCGCATTGCGCACATGAAACTCAAGTCTTGTATTTTGCCCATAGGACATCATTGTTCAATCAATACGGCATGATTCCTTGGGGAGTTATTCTCTTATCCCTGAGCGCAGACCGTTCCATAAAACGTAGGGAATCTAAACTCGAAATACCCAATAGACACGATCTATAGACAGCTTTGGGTCTATCAATAGAACCCACCTCGATTGTTCCTAGCCATTTTAAAAAGCAAGTAGCATGCACTACTATTACATTTAACGCAGTCTTGGATATGACCAATCGCAACAAACGCAGTAACTATACAAAGCTGCGAATGCCTTTTAAAAGCAGTGAATGAATGCTGAATGTTGGCTGCTGATAATATTCAGATCAAGCTAAATCTGTCAGGCAGCAAAATGGAGCATTGCACATTGGCAGCCATTGCTACACCACCAAAATAAAACATATGCAAACGCGTCGCACATTCAAGTCGTTACATTCCAGCTTTTCAATTTACATATTTAACACAATTAGACCAAACGATTTATTTCAGAGTATTCGAGTAAGAACAGCAAACGTATGTCCGAAAGACGGCGAAAGTCTTTATTGTATGGGATGAGAATCCGAATTTGAAATCTCGGAGCCACTATTGTTGGGCCAATTCTACTCATGATGGACACCACCCACGGCATGAACCAAGAACCCATATAGAACCAAGTGGAATTAGTGCGTGGAGGACCATGTGAAGGTTCTTACATTCCAACTTGGATTTCTTATGGCTTTCAAGTGGGTATGCGAGCTGGGGAGTGATATTACGGGCATGATCTGGACCAAGTGGATTTCTGGGCTGTTTCACGGGGCACCGCGAACTTACAATGATCAATAGGAAAATACCCATTCTTCGAAAGATTGGCCAGTCAATAATGTACTTGTAATACCTCCAGTACTTGAGGGTCGCCAGTAACACCATTCTAACTTAACTGTCCTGTTTTCCTGTCTTATGTCTGTCTCTGACCATAAAATCGCGATAACCATCACAGTCATCATAATATTATGCGCATTAAACCAATATTGACCGAATTTCGTTTACAATAATATACGTATGTACCGTGTACGTAGGCTATAATGTGTAATTTTTTACATATAGCATATTATCAGTAGTTCCCAATCTTTTTTGACTTTAGGGACACTTTTTCTTAGTTGGAGGACACGAGGGCCACTTTTTAGTTGAAAGACATTATGGGGACCATAAGGCTAAAATTTATTTGACTAAGGGCATACAAAATTGTTATAATTGAATCAAAATGGAATGTTTGGTCATTTAAATATGTAAAAAAATATAATTTGTAATTGAAATTTATTAGGCCTATGTGTTCTAATCTATCCAAACTGTCAATTTTTCAAATATCTTTTAGATTCTTTGAGAAACGAGGGCCATTTTTTAGATCTGGCGGGCCACTTTTGATCCGCGGGCCACGGGTTGGGAACCATTGTTTTCGAACAACCGCACGTCGTATCGAAACCATGTGAATTTCTCACTCCACCTATATAGCCTATGTTTATGCACGAATTTAACCTAGGGCGAATAGGTCAACTGTTCGAGAAGTCTATAATTTTAACTATTTAGGACACTCCTCTTTCATCGCGGAAGACTTAAGACTCGCCTCCTCCATTTCTTAGAAATGATAACTCACCTCCTCAAGCCTTTTATACCTTTTAATCATGTAACTGGTCTTTTAAGAATTAGGACTCTCCGCATTCATCTCTCAAGACTTTGGACACACCTCTTCCTTCTCTTAAGAACATCTCCACAATACATGAAGTCTTTGGACACACCTGTTAGCCCTATGTGATAAAAGAAATTGTCGGGGAACACTGTCTTCCAGTTGGATGAAAAGCAGTTTTTGCCAGAATGAGGCACTTCACAGGAATCGAACTTTGTTAGGATGTTCTCGACTCTAACTTCAACTTGACTTCTTACCATTATGAACATGGACCACCCTAATCGTGGGTTGTTATGAACACAAAAAGTTTAAACATGAAGTCTACGGCATTGTGAGTCAGCAAACATTTTTTGGAAAACCGACGCTAGCATAATAACAAATTGTTTGCGAACCAAGGCATGCGGAAAAGCGATGACCAACTTACAATTCAATTCAATTGCAATATTAAATAATAAATTAAGATCAGATAAAGGTAAGTAAGTCAGAGATAAGCAACATTAGGCAAGAAAATTAAAAACCTGAAACATTAATTACATGGGTTCTCGTTGTTGGACTTGTCATATAACTCATTGGCAAGCTCATCTGTATTTTAAATTAGTGTGTTCGTGGAGACTCAGTATCGTAGCCTACTCATTCAGCTGACACCCTTACTTGCCTAGTCTTGTCAAAATTAATAAGTAAACTTCACAAGTTTGGCTTTGGTATGCGCTGATAATACACTGAAACACAAACGCATAAGCGTTCTGACGGCCAGTGATTCGCTTTGAAGCAAGAAAGACATCACACACGCGGAAGGAATTTATTTGAGCAAAATAAATACAGATATGAAGAGGGAAATATTTATTAACAGCAGTAATATAAACGAATTTTCAAGGAATGCATAAAAGAGAATCGATAGGCCTATACATAGATGTATTTCGAAGTAGGCTACAAACATGATAACTAGAATACGACTGTCAAACGACATGTTGAAATCAATCAATAAGCTAACAAATACACCAATTCAATAATCGTTATAGACCTATCATTAAAAGTAGTTTATGCTTAGATAAAACGGAAGATAGCTATACCAGGGGCACTGGGATCCGGGTGATTATAGTAGGACATTATCTCATTCTTCTCGTGATTGAAGTGCAATCTACGGGGGAGAAAGACCCCTGCCTCATTCGGTTGTACAGCAGAAACATCCAGGAGATTAAATTCCGAGTCTAAAAGCTCAAATTTACTCTCAACGTTGGTTATCAAAATCCTATCATAGATGTCTGCAAAATTCACACTGCACTCTAGCTGAAGTGGTGATTGATAATGACGTACTACGCTCCCAAAAGCATCGATCTCCCTTAATTGTGCCCTATTTGGGTGGCCCTCCGAGAACAATACAAGGTTTCCGTTTGATTTTTGAATTACATCTTCAATGATGCCGCGCCCGCAAATATCTGGATACAAGAGTATTTTACGCTGTAAGGAACCATTCGCAGCATAAACGGTTACTACGGCAGGTTTCGGGATTTCATGCTTTGAGATGGTTATTAGGTTGCCATTAGCGGATATGGAAAGCAATGACAACTTCTGATCAGTAGCTATCCATGGTGATAGTGTGAACTGATGTTCCTCAGCTTTCGTAATGCGTAATATTGAGTCAGCTTTTGACTCGTCCAATTCAGCGTTATGTACATACACACAGTTTGAAACGTTGCAACCTACTATGCATCTCGAGCTTATTCCTGGTAACGGGATGACATCCTTCACCTCTGATATATTGCTGTGGTCGACAACTTTAATAGTGTAGAGTCCTCCTTCATCAGTTGGTATGCAGAGCAGAAACATTTCATCTTTCACACAAGTCATGTAGTAGAATTCCAACTGGGTCGGATACTGATGCAAAATCTCGAAACGAATCACCTCCTTAGCTGAAAGATGTTCAAATTCTTTATATAAATATTGCAAAAGAAATTAAATAATTAAACAACAGTTGTTCTTAATGATGGTAAAGAGTATCAAAGCGCACAAAAATTTAACATGACAATGGCCTGCTTTTGTCATAATTTATATACCACATTAAATGATTTAGATCCATTCATTTCTTCTTGAATGCATTTTTATAGCGTTCCGTCAAGACATCTACTCAGGAGCGATCCGGATGCATCCTCACCGAAATAAAACGGAAGGCTATTAAGATCACAATAGAACAATGTGGAACTAAAACAGTGTTAAGATTTTAATTCACTGGCCAACAAATTTGAACTTTTTTCTTGCTGCTGGAAAAACTTCAGCTGTTTCATGTAGAATTTGGCCTGCTGAATGCAGTGGTGTTGTTGTTTTTCTTATAGTAGCCTACGACAGGTTTTTGAGAAAACCGAAATATTTAGTTCTTGCATAACCTTCAATGCACACCTTTTTAGTATCCCTGATTTATGTTTCTATTAATGTCAAGAGAGTCTCTGATCAATGTACTGTTAAACAAAATTAGTAATTAGTTATTACAAAAACATGTTTACGAACACCGATTTTTTTAAAATCTCCACTTCTAATTAATAGATCCAATATTAACAAAAGCAAATTATTCAGAAATGCTTCAGGCATATACTTTTGCGCTTGAAAGACAAATCTGTCTCTCGTTGCAAGAACCAACAGTAGTCTCCAATCATGCTAGAATTTAACTTCCTCTGATATCTGCTTTCCATCACCTTGATATCTTGATGGCACCCTTACCCACGCTCATCATCGACATCGCCCAGATTGGGTGGAAAGAAATCCAGATGAGAATGTAGAAAGTGCATCTTCAGCGACATTCTAGCATGCTGTCAGCATTTTCTCTACAAGCTCGGCATAATTTTCTACTCTTTGATTACCAAGAAAGTTTTTGACAACGAACACGAATGCTTCCCAGGTTGTTCGCTCATAATAAAACTGTGAATAAATTCCTCACTTCAAACAGAAGCATGTATCTGCTCTCCTCCGACTCTGCACGCCAAATTCTACACTAGGAAAATGCTCTGGCTGCGCCCCTGTCCCCCCAAGCGCTACACACGAGCTAAGGGCAGGAAACTAGCTTATTAAATAAACCTAGGCCTATATAATAAACCGATTTAATAAATGTTAAGAACACTTAACCTAATATGCTGCGGATAAGAATGCCGATGGTGGCTATCTATAATATTCGCTTATCCAAGGCCTAAGAGGGGAGAGTGGAGCAGGATTCAAATATTAGCATGGCCGTCTTTCCCCACTCTCGCCTAAGCCGATGCTAAAAAAGTCGAAGTTCGCTAACTATATTATTCGGCGTTACCTGGAAAGTTACTTAAGCGCTGACCGCAAGTCCAATTTGAGGTTTTCGATCATTGGACGTATGATAATAAAGCTTTCTAATGACTGTTTTGCTGAACTGACCAGTGCCGTCTAGAGTACTGTGAACTTTCTTTCGAAAAACTTCGTTCGCACAGATGCTGCTCCATTGCAAGGAGACAGCACACAGGCGGTTTATCACACGATCAGATTTTGCTTTCCACACACTTTTGGCAAATTTCATATCCTTCACTTCCTCGGCTACGACTTTAACGAGGATACATTCGAGTAGCTCGATCGGTAGATCTTGCAGCTATAATAGATGACATTAGAAAGACAACACAATCTATGAGAGATTTCCTTGGAAGTTGGAACTCCTGTAGGGCCTAGTCTAAGCACAAAAATGATGAAAATGGAAAGACCAACTATAGCCAGTTCTTTAACACCAAGGCAGTTCAAATAGGGGACAAATTGAAAACCAATTAAATCAAGAATCGGCTGTAGAAGGATAATAGGTCAGTTAGCAAATTAGTGTAAACTGGAAGCATCATAGCAGGGGTTTCATTCTCGGTCAACTGTTGATGCAGGCCGATTGGCGTTTTCAGAACATTTTAACAAAAATGCTTTCAAGATAATATCATGCGGTTGGTGCATGCCTGTCTTTGTCTCGCGTAATCTTGCTTGGTATTATATAAGAACCTGAAATTCAACTCTTTTTCTGTCAATCCTTTATCTCTTTTCACGAATATTTGGGGTTTTTGTTCAAATTTTTTCATCATGCAGCGAGTCGCAATCGCGAAATACCATGCCTAACGCAACATATATTCGACAACAAAATATAACCTGCTATCTTCAATACAGAAGCACGTTTAAGCAACTATAGGGATTGGCATTGCCAACCTAACATCAACTCTAAGTCTTTCCGGAATATAGCGTACGGTTATTGTAGGTACAGGATCGTACAATACGCACAGCATCGCACACGCTGAAAATTTATTTATTTATTAGGCCTACAACAAGTTGATATAGCCCTTTCAAGGTTACCTACTTAGACGCGTTTCCAATCCAACCCCGGTCGAATAGGAGAGTGTAGCTGCGCGGTTGGATAGTGACGAAATACATATAAATTATATGGAAGAATAGACCTACATGTATGTGTTACTGTTATTATAATTGGAGTTACGCCCTTTCGTCATCGTCGTTTTAGATGTTTTTTGTTTACTTAACGAGTACGACGAATAAAACGTGTCACGAATAGCATAGTGCTCATCGGGTTTAAATTTTTTTTTTACTTAGGTATATTACTAATTTTTATCTAGCATTATTATTATTGTCATCGCCGACCATTCAATACACCTATCGACTAACTCTTCATCTCTTACTTTTACTTCTGATGCTCGTGTTCGCAATCTTGGCTTAATGTTTGATTCGCATATCTCCTTCTCCATCTCTAACCTATCGCGCTCCTAGAGCCGTCATCAGAACACCAGACACCTCCATCCTCAAGTCACTTCACTGGTTGAAAATGAGTGAATCCACTTCAAAGTTTCTCTTTAGGCTAACTTACAACTCCTTACAATGCTCCCAGTCCAGTCTAGTTTTATCTGATTTTGTTGACTTTTGTGATGCATAGTGTGCTTTGCTTTCGTCAACGTAATATGCCTACACCAAGGGATGCCATCAAAATGTACGCGTGCCTTACGTAAGTTATTGAAAGTATGCCGTGCGGTACATTCCGTACGTACGGTAGCATATTGGTGTAAAATCAACTATTAATCTTGCGTCTAAATCAGTGGGCGATGTGTTATAATTATAGACTATATATGCTACAGGACGCTGGCTTCGTGTGAAATCTGTCCTTTACTTCTTAAACTCTTTTAATAGAGAGAAAGCATAGACATGTATAGGAACCACGTTAATTCATACAATTTACAAAGTTAAAGTTTTGATTCTGAATTGCAATCACTTTAATATCAAGTAGCTTACCGTCGTGTCACACAGTGAGGCGAGTTTAGTACGCTTAGCATTGCTTTGCTGTTGGGACACTGCTGCAAGAGAAATAAATGCAATTTTCTTGACACTCAAAATTAGTCAGTTTATAGCAGGGGGTTCTCAAAGTTGGTACGCGGAAAAATTCCAGATATATAAATTTTCTTTGAGTTTATGGACGCTATTGTGTTGAATCTGGTGTTATAAAGTCTTACTGCTGACGCATAAAAAAAGCTGATCGTCTAAGCTAAGAAATGACATAACGTTACAAAATGTTCATTATTTCACACTCATTGCAACCTTGTAAAACAAGAAGTTACATTACATGCACTAGTGTATCGTATAGCCTGCTTCTTAGAGTTTCCATGCATGAACTTACAATCTGAGCCGTCAGTAGTTTGCTCGTCATTGCTGGATTCCGCTGCTGTTCGTTTCGTGGACATGACTTTAGAGAAGCCGTGGGATCTCTAGAAGGAAAATACGCCGTCTCCTACCACAATCAACATCAGTATTGGGAAAACACCAACAATAACTTTGTCAATTCTTATAAGAGGTTATCGACGACTCGATTAAATCAACTTTACCAACTGCTTTTTTAATAGTATGTTTGCGTCAGGAAACAATATTGTGACGTCACACAATGAGCTTAAATTTCAAGAGCTTTCGTATTCTATAGCGCTATATTTTAAAAAGATTTCTTTTTTATTATCTGATAATTAATTATCTTGTTTAGGAGTATCTAGGCCTATCATCCTTACTATAATTATATCATGCAGGCTACTATTTTTGTCATTTTATTAATTCTTTTAATTAATTCGTTTACGAAGCCGGATGATGTCATAACTCCTAAGTGCTTGGGCTATCTTTCTTGGATCGCCGTAAACAGCGGCGCCGCGAAATGGCGGCCTAACTTCAATAAAAACTGGTTGCCCGTGCGATAGATGGGGACCAATGCTTCAATTGCAACTGACACGAATTCATGGAAGACAGGGAGCGTAGGTTATTTGTTACAATTCCGAACCGCCGCTGGGTACCGTAGGTGACAGCTGGACATAGGAGGTTGTTCATGGGTGGATGGCTCATCATGGCTGTGAAGTACCAGGCGATGTATTTGCCTCTGGCAAAGGGACGAGGGTGGTCCCACCTGGTCTTTTGCGGTCCGTTCTGATCGGGCCTGACGGTTCCTTCGAACTAGGGATATATCCGATTTCGCGAGTGCCGTTCACACCAAGTCATAGAGCGCAAAGTGGCGGGCGGTTTTTTCCCCTCGATCGTCTGGAGACCAACCCGAGGTGCAGACGCAGTCCAACGGCCACCAGGATTGCCTCGTTGCTTAGACGGCCACAGGGATAGCTGATAGCCAGTCCTCAGCATGAAGAAGAAGTCACAGAAAATGGTCTGGCATTGTTGACGGAATCGCTGGAGGCGATCCATACCTCTGTCCCTGACTGTCAGCCTCTATCAGCTCTGCCACGTTGTGCAGGCAGATAAAAATAATAATAATTATTATTATATTACTATTTTTTTACCCGAGGGATTTATGACCCATCAGACGTTCCAAACGTTATTATTATTATTATTATTATTATTATTATTATTATTATTATTATTATTATTTTTTTTTTTTTTTTACCCGAGGTATTTATGATCCCTCGGGATTTATGAATCTATTCTATGACGTTAGTGGTCCTCGTCCTCGGTGCGTTGTGCGAACGTGCCTCTGAATGCTACGGCATTAAATCTTTGCGTGCAAATGGATAGCTGCTGAAACAAGTGCACGGTAGAAGAAGAAGATTATTATTATTATTATTATTATTATTATTTATTCATTATTATTACTATCATTATTATTATCATCATTATCATTATTGTAGTTATTATTATTTTATGTAACAAAAGATCCCGCGAAGGTCACAGCGTTAAAGCGCTGAATGGTCACTGAAAGTCTTTGGTAGAGGAATGTGGTTTCTCTCTTTTCGACCGTCGCCTTCGTCAAGTGACGACCCAAATCTGTAACGAGAGGCATCGAGCCTCTTAAATTCACAGGGCCTAGAGTTTCAATGGCCAATGGAACGAAGCCATGTGAGACTGAAAGAGACTTATATTTTTATTTATTTTACCAGAGGTACGCGTGTACGGAGACCAGTGGTTCAATTCGTAATTTATGACATTACAGACTTACATGTCATTCATCATCATCATCATCATCAAAATCCTTGGGCTAAACGCCCGTAGGTGTCCGGCGCCACTCTCTGTTTGAGTCTGTCACGCGTCATGTTGCCCATCTTCAACCTGTCCGGTCTGCAGGTCCATACCATTAACATCTTGAACCAGCTAGACCAGTGGTTCTCAAAGTGGTGGTCCGCGGACCGGCACCGGTCCGCGGAGTCCTGATCACCGGTCCGTGAAGAAGTGTTAGAGTCAAAAATAAATAATAATAATTATTAATTTATATATTTGAACTTGTAAAATTCTTCAAATTGCTGTTCAGAGCTTATTCAAAATTCTGCCTCAGAATTTAAATTTTTTAAAAAGACTTAGACCTGCATTTACAGTGCCTTATTCTAATTTGTCAAATGGCTATTCAAACAATTTTTATTTATTCTGAATTTACTACGTCTATGACTGCAGTCAGTTTCGTGTTTATTTCTTTTGATCTGCGGTGAGCGATTGTCAAGTAAACGTTGATCAAGCATTAGTGGATGTAGATCTTTTAATTTTGTAACAAAATAAAGAAATTTGGCCCATAATTATATAAACAAATGTAAAAAGCATATCTGAACTTTTTTTTAATGAAAGAAGCATGTGCTGTGGAAATCATTGGAAAAAGGTAATTGCAGGCCGGTTTACCACGGAAGAAGGATGTGTGCAATGAAAAATAAGAAGGAAGTTGATTACTAAAAAAGTAATCAGTTTTTTCGTCGCCGACCTGCGACTTTTCTTGGGAAAATTTTCGCCAAATAAAGCCGCACTAAAAAAACTTGAAAATATCAACCACAATTATATATAAAATATGGTGAGTTTCTGATTTCTGTGTTTTCTTTCGAACAGGCGTTTCCATCATAAGCGCACAATTTTTAGTAGGTTTAATGTGTCATTAGGCCCTATATAGCTATGTGCCCATATTTTTGCCTATACAGTAGCAAGCTTCTTATCTTGTTTGAAACTTTGAGTTAAACTTTTAGAAATGCAGTGAATGAGAATTATATAGAAAAATATGCTGAATTCTATTAGGGATAATTATGTCATAATTAATTAAATAAAGCCCTAATTATAAATACTAAATTATGATAGTCTTTTTTTATAAATAGATGTCGCTTTTGTTTGCGCTTGCCATTTCAGTTAGTGGTCCGCGAGCTTTAAAAATTTTTTAGTCCGTGGCCTGCAGAAGTTTGAGAACCACTGAGCTAGACCACCTTGTCTGATGAAGAGAATATTGGGCGAGAGGCACGAAGGACAACCTGGGTCAATGCCCGTATGTGTCCCACACTCTCTCCCCCCGACTCTCTCCACTGGTCTGTACTGACCGGCCTGTGCATGTCAGCTCCACATCATGACACCTTGAAGCATCTGGGTCGCTATGTCACTTGTGCCGTGGTTTTTGCGGATTTCAATGGTCTTGGTCTTTTACTGCCAGTGTATCTCCACCCATCTGGCAAACCTTCCTCATTTTATCTGGGCTTAGGACCGGCACAGGGAAGTTGCTGGTTCCCTGTGGCAGAGGATGGATGCAGTTTAACGTCGTGCCCAGGACATGTCATTACATGTCCTAAAGTAAAGAAAATGCAACAATGAAGACGAGAATTTATTAGTCACAATGATTATCAACGGATTTTTAGAGAAACGTAAAAAACAGAATATATTCGAACACAGCTTTTCAAAGTACAAAAATGACATGTCCAACCTAGAATACGACTGTTGCACGATATGTTGAAAATATTCAATACAAATAGATCTATCCGTAAAAGTGGTTTATGTTTAGATAAAACGGAAGATAGCTAAACCAGGGGCACTAGGATCCAGGTAATTATGATAGGACATCATCTCATTCCTCTGGCTATTGAAGTGCAAATTACGGGGGAGAAAGACCCCTGCCTCATTCGACTGCACACCAGAAACATTCAGGAGATTAAATTCCGAGTCTAAAAGCTCAAATTTCGCCTCCCAGTTGGTTATCAAAATCCGACCATAGATATCTGCAAAATTCACACTGAACTGTGGAAGAAGTGACGATTGATATCGACGAACAACGCTCCCAAAAGAATCGATCTCCCTTAATTGAGCTCTGTATGTGTTACCTGCCGAGAACAATACGAGGTTTCCATTTGATTTTTGAATTACATTTTCAATTGGTCCGAACCCATAAACATCTGGGTACAAGAGCACTTTATCCTGTAACAAACCATTTGCAGCATAAATGCTTAGCACAGCAGGATTCGGTGTTTGTTCCTTTGATATGGTTATTAGGCTGCCGTTAGCGGATACGGTGAGTAATGACAACTTTTGATCAGTAGCTATCCATGGTGATAGTGCAAACTGGTGCTCCTCGGGTTTGGTAATGCGTAATACTGAGTCAGCTTTTGACTCGTCCAATTCCTCGTTATGTATATACACACAGTTTGAGACACTGCATCCTGCAATGGTCTTGGGACAGTGACTTGTTCCTGGTAGCGAAATGACATCCTTCACCTCTGCCATATTGTTGCGATCGAGAACGTTAATAATGTAGTCTTGACCATTTGGCTTGCAGAGTAAAAAGATTTCATCTTTCATTACAGTAATACTGAAGACTGCCGATTGGATGGGGTACTGATGCAAAATTTCGAAATGGATCTTCTGAGCTAAAATAAAATTTGATCAATTTATATAAATTTCGCAGAAAAATTGAACCATTAGATCATTGTTCTCAAGTGGTGATATTGAAGCTTAAAAACACAAAGGCGTTGAATCACAGTCGACTAGGCCTATTACAATTTCTGTATAGCCTACCACAATGCAATGGTAGGACTTATACTTTAGTTCAGGACACCATTATGATCCAATAATTTAATCGGAAATTTAAGTTACGCAATTATCGGAATTATTTATCTCTTTAGGGATTCCTTTTTTGTAACAGTATGGAAATGGTATTATAGTCCTGTTTTCTGTTATTTGCTTGCAAAACTAAACCATTTTATTTGCTTTGGTACGAAATACGAAGCATGATGTCTGGGGTTAAAAAAAACTCTAAGTGGACTCTGAACTGCAACCAGAACCACGTGTCCGTTGCCAGACTGTCTCTAGACAAAGACATTTCCTTAGAGCTATAGCCTACTTAAAAACTGCGAGCAAGAATTCCTTGCGAACACTGAACCTAATAGGTCTATGACGAGACCGAGAAGGCTGTAGGCCTACATGACCATGCAGGCCTACAGTCGACTGTAGCTTAATGCTTACTGGAGCACCAGCCTTTAAGTTCAATTTAAGGTTTTCGTTAATCGTACGCGTTATAAAAGCTCCTTTGTCAATTTGCTGAACTAACCAGTGCCATCCAAAGTTCTGTGAACTTCATTTCGAAAATATTTGGTCGCACAGATGTTGCTCCATTGCGAACAGACCGTACACAGTCGGTTTATCACACGATCGGCCTTTTCCTTCCACACACTTTTGGCGAATTTCATATCCTTCACTTCCATAGCTACGACTCTAACGAGGATACATTTGAGTAGCTCGATCGGTAGATCCTCCAGCTGCAGCAAAACGTAAGTTACATCACATTCTATCATACTCTTCTTTATAACTTATCAACATAAAATTATCGAAGTGGAAAGAGTAAAGTCGTAAACATGAAAAGTAATTCAAATATATCACACGTTGAAAATCAAATAACTTTAGAAGGTGTATAGAACCTTGGTTAGTTGATCTATTATATGATTATCAAGACACAATGAACACAGCGTCGAATAGGTAGGTCAACTCTTCGTGCAGGATAATTCGCATTTCCAGAAGGGGTTTCTTGCCTTTTGTGATCACGGCTTTGCACATTCCGCACATGTGGTTGTTCTGAATCGGAATTTCTGGTAGGTCCCTCAACTTCTAGTCCGTGGTTGCGCCTCTGAGTGCAAAGTCATGTTGCGCTAAAGTCAGTAGTAGGCCTAGATAAATTTATAATAGTCTGCGTGTTGCTGCATTCATATGAAATTTGTGATTTTCCCTTTCAATAGGCTACGAAAAACCATTCCAATAAAGCCAGAAAAATCTTTAAAAGTCTGGCCTAAAATATGTCAGAAAAATGTGTGATAACAACATCATTCGAGTAATTCACAAAGCATTGTTTGAAAGAAATGTTTGCCTTCCATTTTAGCGTTATGTAACCTAGCTTACCGTCGTGTCACTGAATGAGACGAGTTTAGCACGTTTAGCATCGCTTTGCCTTTGGGACTCTGCTGCAAGAGAAACAAACGCAATTTTCTTAACACGCATTAGCTCAATTATTCCATAGACTCTGGGGTTTTGAGGCTCTCTACTCTTCTAAGCGGGCTAAGCTTCTTTTCCCCAGTCGTGCACTTCCATTACGCAGAAAATGGGTTCCCTGAATCCCTGTGGAACTACGTCTAATGCTGATGATATGATGATGATATATTCGTTTTATTGAGTTCTTGCTGGCATACCGCAGCCAGTTACAAATAAAAAAAGTTAAAGAAAATCTTAACAAGTAAATCAACTGGGTGTAAGTCAGAAAGAGGGGCAATGGTCGAGTAACTGTAAAGTAGTCGAGAAATGTAATTTCTTTGTCCTTAATCGGGGTTTACTGTCAATACCGCGCACGCAATACCGCGCACACAATACCGCGCGCACAATACCGCGATTTTCACTACCGCGCACCTTCAATACCGCGCACGATCGTTACCGCGCACGATCGTTACCGCGTTTGTTTGCGAATTTGTTCAATCCAGCTTCTATTTCATACCTATAAATACCCTCATCCAGCTTCTATTTCTCGCTCGTTATTTTCGTCAATCCAGCTTCTATTTCAGACATGGAAATACCTCCATCCAGCTCTTATTTCTCATGCATTATTTTCATCAATCCAACCTCCATTCCACCTGTAAAAAAACTTTCAGCCAGCTTCCATTTCTCAATGCGTTACAATCGGATTGACGAAAATAAGGCATGAGAAATAAAAGCTGGATGAAGGTAGTTATAGGTCTGAAATAGAAGCTGGATTGACAAAAATAAAGCATGAGAAATGGAAGCTGGATGAGAGTATTTTTATATATGAAATAGAAGCTGGATTGACGAGAATAACGAGCGAGAAATAGAAGCTTGATGAACCAAACATGTGCACCCTCGAACGATAAAATACAGAAATTGAACAAATTCGCAAACAAACGCGGTAACGTTCGTGCGCGGTAACGATCGTGCGCGGTATTGAAGGTGCGCCGTATTGAAAATCGCGGTATTGTGTGCGCGGTATTGTGTGCGCGGTATTGTGTGCGCGGTATTGACCGGATACCCTTAATCGGTAGTTCAAAACTGTGAGGACGATGACAAAGATTATACGGTCTATTTACTCTGAGTGTGAAAATGTTAATCAGGACGCGTGAGTCGAGTCGGATCACTGTACGAAGTTTACTGTAGCCGACTTTCAATGTCATCATTGTCATGTATAAGAACTGTTACGCTCTTAATATCAGGCATAAGAAAACCGTGACGTTCCACCTTACGATGAAAACTGTCTAGTTTTGATCGGTCGTCAGCAGTAGTTAGGCCCCACCAGTTCTGGCAACGTTGTGTAGGGCAGTTGGTGACATGTCTAGAACCTTAGAGACAACGTTCTACTCTACTCTTATGACTGTTCGCTTTAACCGCGGTTGGATCGGGAGCGCTTCTGAGTTGATACTCTTGAAGAGGCGCTATATAAGTAACTGAGATGAATGAATGAATGAATGAATGAATGAATGAATGAATGAATGATACAAAATACTCACAACAGCGCAAATTATTTCAAACTGATTGCTGCCTTGAAATAAATAAATTGGATTAGGCCTAGGCTTACAACTTTTCTACCAGCAATTCTTAGAGTTTGTATAATTATATGCATGAACTTACGATCTGAGTCTTCAGTTGTTTGCTCGTCATTGCTGGATTCAGCTGCTGTTCGTTTCGTGGACATGGCCACAATCAACTTCAGTGTTGGAAAACAACAATTACGCCCTGTAATAGTTGTTTTAAGCAACAGTGCTGAATTTCTCAAAAGAGAATAACACACTCAAGTGCTATTGCAACACACTCAAGTGCTATTGCAACACACTCAAGTGCTATTGCAACACACACACACTCAAGTGCTATTGCAACACACTCAAGTGCTATTGCAACACACTCAAGTGCTATTGCAACACACACACTCAAGTGCTATTGCAAAGACCGACCGCAAACGACAAACATGATTAAAGATAAGCAAGTAATATATTACATTATGCTCGAAATAAGGTAGAAAATGAACTTAAAGGTTATAAAATGAAGGATCGTTATGTCTTGACATAGAGACGCCTTTCCATGCTGCATAATATACTTACATAGCAGCAATACATTGTGACGTCAAATAGCAATGTTAAAATCAACCTCTTCGTGTTCTTTAGCGCTATGATTTTAAATAATTATGACTCTCGTATTACAATATTACGATCAGTTCCAGCGATTGTAATTGATCTCATCCATACTTAATAGTAATTTTTTTAAATCTCTTTCCCTCATAGGCTACTCGCTTTTAGTTTTGCACTGCTAAATGTAATTATAGGCCTAGTTTTTCTTTTACCAAACCGGAGGAAGTCCAAAGTGTCATCATTCATCAACATTGAGGTGGATTTCTATGCCATGACGTAGGTCGATGGCGGACAGTGCAGAGAAATAGGCCCTACAGAGTGAGCAGATGGAGCCCAAGATTGAACTCCGCCGCTGGTTGTATTCTGCCAGTGCCAGTCCCAAGTCTGGATAAATGAGGAGGTCGTCGTTAATGATCTTTGTTATTTGTTATGACGTTTAGCTGCAACTGTTAGAGCCCAAGACGGAACAACCTTAGGGAGACCAAAGAGCACAGATGTGATGAATGATTTGAGGAGGTTAACGCGAACATTAGTAAAATTGGTTATTGTTATTATTCTTCCTTTCCGTCCATGACTTGGATTAGTCCCTCGCTGGAGTGGGTCAGCCACTGAAATTAGCCTACTACAAAATTATGAAATCATTATTACTATAAAATTGATGATTATTGTTATTATAATTATTGCTAGTAATTTTTATGCAGCAAGTCTACAATTATTGTCATTCAATCATTAATAATATATTAATTTAATTTATTATTATTATTGTTATTATTATTAACATTATTTAAATACCCTGAGGTACATCATTCCCCATGGTCTTAGAGATTACCATTATTTATGGAATAAACGTCTGGTGGGTCAGTATTTAAGGTTTGAGGCAAAACTATCTTCAAAAGCGACCTGGTTGTACCGTTGGATACACATGAACAGACGTTGAAAAAGAAAGATTGCTTCACGTCTGTCACCACTTATGGAAGAGATTGATTTGGCTGCCAATTTCATTGATGTAGAATGCGGCTGAATGGTTAGGCGGACCCAATGTCTCCATGCCCACCGGCTGAAAGATGTACGGTGGGCTGAACTCCCTAATTATTATTAGTATTTTTGGCCCTGAATGACTTCGCTTCCCTTCATTATTCAATACTGAGCATCTTCGAGTTCAAACAAGAGACCGGAATTTCTAGTCTCAGGTGTTTGACTTTTGCGAGGTAACTATCAGGTACAGATCGTCCGTCCCTTCGCCCCTCCGTCCATCCGTCAATAAGCGCTGTCGCAGATACTGAATGTTAATGGACAGCAGATCATGCATGCAAAATCTAAACAAATTGGTAAAATGCTCAAAGGAATCTGGTGCTGGCGACGCTGAACGAATGCTGTCTGAAGGGAGGATTTTATCGATAATGCAAGTTTTTTTGATTATACAAGTGGACACGTTGAGGACATTCATCAATTAGTTATAAAGCAAGCTACCGAATACATAAGCCTAGGGCTTACTACTGATACCTAATTATTGTCTTCGGACAGTGGTAACATGCTAAGGCAATAAATATTTAAACCCTAAAGTTGACGCACCCATCTGATACTCTGCAACGCCATTCTGTGAAAAAGTGGTGACCGGCTGTTAAGAGAGTGAAGAATTCACATAGGTTACATTCGCAGTGCAACTCCCTTTATAAACGCATCAAATAGACTCGAGAAACCATGGATTCGTAAAGAAACCGAATTCTGTAGGCGTAATAAACTAGTAAGATCTTTCGGGTCGGACTATTTTCTACTGAAAGTGACGTGATATCGTGAACTGTCGAACGATGGAATGGAACGATGAAAGAGAAAATGTAGGCTACAAATTTCACTATTTTGGGCTCATTCATCCAATGCGAGTATAGGCCTATGAAATAAAAATGAATGTGCTGAGTGGGAGAATTTATTCTGAGGCTTAGGCCTAAACCCCGAACCCGTTAGCCTTTACCAAAGTCTACGGTTGGCAATAGAGTAACTATGACTAAGCAAAAATTTTCAAAAAAGGTTAGGCTACACCTTGATATACGAAGGAAGCAGGCCTACTTACTTAGACCTACCGGTATCGCGAGTTCAAAACACGGATATTCCGACGCAGGCCTATTAATAGCCGAGAATGACGAAGAAGAAACAACAAGACACACCTATGAGCAGAAGCTGCAGAAAACTATGAAATAATCACTTAGAATAAAAATTATAATTAAAATACGCAGAAAGAAAATCTCTCGTGAAAAATGGTTAGCAGACTCCAATCGTTAAATTCGTGGGTCGATCAGGGTTGCCAGATTTCGGAGCCACTTTGCTGCGAGATTGCGTCAAAAAGTAGACCGAAGTCGTACAATAAACAACTGAATGAAGACACAATAAATAATAAATTTTTGTTTTGTTATCTACATCAAAAACGTAGGCTTACTTTATTTGTTTCGTTAGTTACGACTCACAAAGCTGCGCTGAAGCCATGGACATAAAAATTTAGATGGCCGACTGCGTGGTACATAGGCCTACCTATAACAAGATCATATGCCACAGAGAATGGATTTCTTAAGTTACGGTAACAACATGACTTATGAATAGTATGCCTAGCTTTAGTAGAGCTAACCTAGTAACCTAGAGCGGTCGTATGAGATGAGAATTCTCAGTTTCGCCGTGGCGACCCACGGCAATTCAAAAGAAGTTCTGCGTATCAGTCGATATAGCATCAAAGCATCAATGTGGACGTGAACGGAGACCGGCGATTCAACACGTATTAAATGACATTACAGACGATGGCAGATTATTTCTCATTACAGGGTCTACAACGCATGCAGAAATGTCGACGAGACATCATTTTTATTAGGCACAGGAATATAAACGAAATTTTCAATGAATATATAAAACAGAATCGATGTATCCTAAAGCAGTTTTTTCAAAGTACAAAAATTAAAACCTAAGCCATAATAATGAAAAAACATGCATATATCGAAACTAATTAATACAAATTATCCCCATCGTCAAAATCCTAAAAAGCGGATTATTCTGAGACGAAACGGAAGATAGCAAAATCACGAACACTAGGATCCAAGACTTTACGAATGGATATGATCTCATTCCTCTCGCTGTTGAAATGCAATTTACGAGGAAGAAGAACCTCCGCCTCGTTCGGCTGTGCACCAGAAACATTCATCAGAAGATTAAATTCCGAGTCTAAAAGCTCGAATTTTTTCTCCCAGTTGGCTATCAAAAGCCTACCATAAATATCTGCAAAATTTACACTAATCGTTCGGCCAAGTGATGATTGATATCGACGTACAACGATCCCAAACGTATCGATCTCCACTAATTCGGCTGTACTGGTGAGGCTCCGCAAGACCAATACAAGATTTCCGTTTGATCTTTGAATTACATTTTCAACACCTTTGAACTTATACATATCTGGGTACAAGATCACTTTATGCTGCAACGAACCATTTGCAGAATAAATGCTTAACACCACAGGATTTGGTATTAGCTGCTTTGACATGGTTAGTAGGTTGCCATTAGCGGATACGTTAAGTAATGACAACTTTTGATCAGTAACCATCCATGGTGATAGTGTAAACTGATGTTCTTCGGCTTTCGTAATGCGTAATACTGAATCTGGTTTTGACTTATCCTCTTCCTTGCTATGTATATACACGCAGTTTGAAACGTTGCAACCTGCTATGCAGTTCGAACTTATTCCTGGTAATTGGATGACATCCTTCACTTCTGCTACATTGTTACGGTCAAGAACGTTAATAATGTAGTCCTGACCATTTGGCTTGCAGAGTATAAATATCTCATCTTTCACTGAAGTCATGTTGATGACATCACACGGGAATTGGATCGGATACTTATGCAAAACTTCAAAACGAATCTTCTCCTCAGCTGAAAGAAGTTCAAACTGTTTATGTAAACTGTTTCGCAAAAGAAATAAAACCGTTAAATAAATGTCATCAGCTGATGGTGATATCGAAGTTACAAAATCCACAAAGACGTAGAAACACAGCTTATTATTAGGCCTATTATAATTTCTAATGTTACATTGCAGTGGTATATTTTAGTCAAGGTCGCCATAATAATAATAATTATTATATTCTAGTAATTTAATCGGTTGGGCCTAACTAAATTGTGGTGTCCCAAGTTATTGGTATTCGTTATGCCTTATATAATTAGGACTCAGATCCTTTTTGTAGCCGTGTTGCAATGATGTGTAAACCTGATTTCCTTGATTTGTTTGCAAAAATAAACCATTCAGTTTTGATTTGATTTGAAAGCGAAGTACAATATCTGAGAATCTCGGAGCGTAATAAACCAGAAACTAAGACAGCTAAAAATCTATAGAGTCTATGATAGCAATGCACAGATTTTCCAGTGGCGCAAAGGTAATGCGAAATGAGTGGCTATAGGGCGTGAATGAACTCTGAAAACTCAGGTTAACAATCAAGACTAACAGTATGCAAGTGCAATGCTAAATTTAACCACTTCACAAAATATTATGACCTACTACCTCAATTGAACAAAGAAGAGATCGCAATATAGCTCTATACTCTATACAGACGGGGCTATGCGAATTATTTTAACACAAATTGCCGACAGTATACGGTACTTGAAAATGCATTGTGTTGATTCTGATGCTGCTGTTGCTGATGATGATGATGACAACTGGTACGACGACGACGACGCTGATGAAGGTGACGATGACGATTACGATGACCGATGAGGCGATGACAGATGACGATGATGACGACGACGACGACGGTGATGATAATGATTGTGATGATGATGACGATGACGGTGATCATAATGATTGTGATGATGATGATGATGATGATGATGATGATGATGATGATGATGATGATGATGATGATGATGATGATGATGATGATTCATTAAAGAATTTATATAGCGCTTCTTCAAGGGGACTACTCAAAAGCGCTCCCGACTCTAGCACCGCAAAAAAGGACAGTTTGGAGTTTAATAAAAAAATGTTTCAGTAATAACCCCAGCAACTAGACGTAGCTCCTGTGGGAGCCCATTCCAAACAACTGGGCCGATCACAAAAAAGCTCTATGCTGCATCGTTGCAGTTCGTGCAAAAGGGACCAATAGCAATCTCTTCTGGGCAGAACGGAGGGGGCGGTGGTCCTGGGTTCTAGTGGAGCAATAAAGCTCTTGTAAGTAGTGTGGGGCAATTCCAAGCTGGCATTGCCTAACTAGGACAGCCATCCTAAATTCAATGCGCTGCCGAGTAGGAAGCCAGTGTAATGTCTCCAGCATATAGCTGGATACATGATCAAATTTAGGGATATGTCCAGTGGCGTAGCAATAGGTGGGGCAGCTTGTGCAGTGCACAAGGGCCCCCGACTGTTGAGGGCCCCCGGCGGTCAGAGTCAATTTTTTATTTTTAGAATTAGGCCTATTCAGAATGTGTTTCTATCTAGGCCTACATGTAGGCCTACGGCTGTGGCGTTGTAATGGATTGTGCAGACTGCACTAGGTGGTCAGAGTCAAGTCTTTTCATTCAGAATATTCAGAGTATTCAGATGTAATCAAGTCTACATGTAGGCTACTGTAGTGATCAGTGCTGCTCGGTGCTCTGCTCGGTGGATATTGACACCGAGCAGAGAAGCTCTTCGGAAACTATGGTGGTATACCAGCTGCATTACCAAAGGATTCAGAAACGAAGGCATCTCAATTATTTTTGCGCAAGGGAATTCGCCCAAGTGAACATTTTTACATTTCGGAATTTTTGGTTTCTTCTTCTAGACTTATCGTAGCAACCGAGACTTGAGTCACTTTACATTATATACCATTGTTTCTTTTTTAGTCAACTAACGGTTACTAACCCAACTGTTGTACATAATTTATGCGTGGATGATAATAATTTATAGGCCTACTTCAGCAGATGAAACAATGTTTTTTGCTAAATTTTGTCAAGTATTCGAATAGAATTTTCTCTGGTAGCCTGAAGAATGGAAAAAAATTATTACAAAGACTAACGGGAGAAATAGGCCTAATTAAAATTGTAATGAGTTTATTTTTATTTCATTTCGAGTTCGAAATAATGTAAATAGAGTCTGTCGGAAAAGGGCCAGACGTTTTTGCACAGCCTTTTTGTTTGGCATCGAGGAGGTTCAAATAATGAAGGGGCCCACCACCGAAGTCCTGCACAAGGGCCCCCCAAACTTTGCTACGCTACTGGATATGTCCAATTAAGCGTGCTGCAGAGTGTACATGTAAGACTCTGTTTAAGCACATTATTCGATTGAATAGGAAGCCAGAGTAGAGCGACGAGCAATAATCAAGACGGGGAGTAATGAAGTAATGGACCAGAGTGGTGACTCGTGAGAGCGCCAGATGTCAGTGAACGAGCAATTGTGCGAAGCTGACGCAGTTGATAGCAACAGTCTCGAGCAAGTCGGTGCATGTGAGGAGCAAATGTGAGCTCTTGGTCCAACAGGACACCAAGGTCAGGTCACGGACCGTATTTGAGAAAGAGTAAGTGGGGAATTCAGTCACAAGTGCATCAAAGTCAATTTTAGCAAGTTGCTTACGATTGCCCAGCCAGATAAATTTAGTCTTAGTTGGATTTAGGCGGAGTCAGTTAGACGACATCCAGGTTTCTAAGGCAGTTAAGGTCTCTCTCATGTCCCGGACCACTGATATAGCGCTAGACGATAGACAATGCTTGTAGGCTTGTACATCATCAGCATAAAGCTGACCCAAAACTGCACGTGTTGCAAGAAGAGAGGCAAGATCAGAAGTGTAAATTATGTACCGAATTGGACCAAGGACAGATCCCTGCGGCAGGCCATATTGGGCAGGGACCCATGCGGACCTAGTAGAAACATGGACCACACAAAGAGAGCGGTCATATAGAAAAGAGGCTATCCATTCAAGAAAGTTACCAGTCAGACCAAACGAAACATTCAATCGTTCTAATAAAATCTCATGGTCAACAGTGTCAAATGCGGCACTGACATCGAATAGAGCCAACAGGGTGAGCTGGCCCTTGTCGATTGCCCAGTAGATGTCTGAAAGGAGACGAAGAAGCAGCGTCTCGGTTGAGTGATGCTTTCTGAAGCCAAATTGGTTAGGCGGAAGTAGTTTTTCATGATGATGATGATGATGATGATGATGATGATGATGATGATGATGATGATGATGATGATGATGATGATGATGATGATGATGATGATGATGATGATGATGATGACGATGACGATGACGGTGACGGCGACGGCGACGGCGACGGCGATGACGATGATGATGATGATGATGATGATTGATGATGATGATGAAGACGACGAAGACGACGACCACGATGATCATGATAAATGCGATTCCGATAATGAACACGGTGAAATGAAATGTCATTTTCAAAATAATTATACTTTTAGAATCACCATTTAGAAAAAAATCATTTAGAACAATTTACCGCTAAAGAACTCTTTTGACTTTGAACCAGCGTACATTGTTGTCTTCATTGTTTTCAACTTAACTCTTTCCCAACTCAGCTTTCCTATTATAGTCCTTCCTATATTAAGCAATCGATTTTGTCTATGGTTCATTCTAAAACACTAGGTAGATTTTGCACTGCAACCATGGCAATAACGCGCATCTGTAGACCTAAGCAGACTGTCTTTAGATCGAGGCGGCCTGTATAGGCGCTAGCCTATACTTAAAAACGAAGTGCAAGAGATCAGCCTCGTTGAGAACACTGAGCCTAACATGACGAAGCTAAGAATGCAAAAATGACTATCTAAAAATTCTACATCGACTGCGGTTTGAGAGTTAGCATAGATAGGCTACGTAAACATCGGTCAATAAGTTCAATTTCAGTGTTTTATTCATCGTATACGCGTGATAAAACAACTCCTATGTCAATGTGATGAACTAACCAGTGCCATCCAGAGTTCTATGAACTTCAGTTCGAAAAAAGTTGGTCGCACAAATGCTGCTCCATTGCCAGCAGACAGTACACAGTCGGTTTATCACAAGATTGGCTTTTTCCTTCCACACACTTTTGGCAAATTTCATATCCTTCACTTCCATAGCTACGACCTTAACGAGGATACATTTGAGTAGCTCGATCGGTAGATCTTCCAGCTGCAGCAAAATGTAAGAGACAGCACATTCTGTCATTCGTTTCTTTGAAACTCCCAAGCTTAGGCTAGGCTGATGAAAGTGGAACGTTCAGTCGTCAATTTAAAATATATTACAGGTTAAAAATCAAATAGCTATAGTATGCCTTTACGATGCATGGAATCTCAGTAAGTAGGCTATATAGAGCAGTGGTTCCCACCGTGGCCCGCGGTCCAAAAGCGGCCCGCCAGACCTAAACATTTCTGAGATACCTCGTGATTTCAAACATCATCCGGAAACGTAAAAAATTGCGTTATGGAACGGCCAGGAGCATATAGAACTGGGTCAAGATCAGGCGAAACAAAGGTGCCGTGGAAGGTAATGGCGCTCAAACGTTGAATTAAAATGGCAATAATTATGCTGGGAAAGATAGCTGATTCACCTCGTATCACAGGTTTACGAGCTAGAGTTAGTCGGGTCAATCTGCGACATGACCCCCAAAAAATTGCACGAAAGAGTTTATGGTGATTTTTTGGCGTCTTAGATCTGGTGATGAACATACTAAAAGTTGCAAGAAATCGGACCACGGCAAGTGGTCTAATTTTGGCGGGAAAAAAGATGGCCGCCAATTGGACCAGGCATAGAATATGGAAATGATACTGTTAGGAGCAAATCATGTAATAATTTGCCAACATGCTTTTCTAGACTAATTTGACCCTCCTGAGAACGAAAATCGTGGTTAGCACGCTTGATTTTTAGCGGTTGCATTGTAAAACAAGATGGCGGCCAAAATAATGGCCTATAATTGCTTCAAAAGGTTGTATATCTACGAAATGATCCGCAAAATTGTAAGAAGGAGTTTTATGATGATGTTCTGGTATATTGGGTCTGGTGTTTAACATATTAAAAGTTGCAAGAAATCGGACCACGGCAAATATGCCTGCCACAACATCCAGTGGCATATAGGGACTGCTGTTTAGTTACACCATCTATGAGTATATAATATATATGTAAGCCATCTATAGAGTGCAAAGTGACTTCATGCCGCATTTAAGTCAGTAGGGAGTAGGCCAAGTGGATGAGTCCGCAATAGGTTACTTTATATAGCCTACATATAGTTCATTTTAGCTGCCTTCGTGTGTCCTTTTCTATTGCAGTACAAAAAACCTATCCAACAAAGCCAAAAGATGAATAAAAACTATGCCAGAAAAATTAATGTATGATAGCAACGTCATTCGATAAATTCACAAAGTTTCGATTTATCGATTCAATTAAATGTGTGACTTCCATTCAGTGTTGTGTAGCTTACCGTCGTGTCGCTCAATAAGACGAGTTTAGCACGTTTAGCATCGCTTTGCTGTTGGGACACTGCTACAAGACAAAATGAATACAATTTTCTTAATCTTTACATGCAATTAATTAAATAAATGCAAGTTTATTGACATGCAGCTAATTAGCTTAATTATTCCGTTGACTGTTAGGTTTTGAGGCCATAATGTGGACACATCAAAAGCAGATCGCCTTAGCTTAAAAAATGATACAACATAATTGCAAAAGTGTTCATTATTTCAAACTGATTGCTGTCTTGCAAAACCAATATAAACTAAATTGCATATAGGCCTTGGGTTACAAGCGAAGTTCTTAAAGTTTCCATGCGTGAACTTACGATCTGAGCCTTCAGTTGTTTGCTCGTCATTGTTGGATTCAGCTGCTGTTCGTTTCTTGGACATGGCTTTAGGGAAGCCGTGGGATCTCTAGGAGGAAAAAACGCCGTCTCCTACCACAACCCACATCGAATGTATTGGGGAAAACACCAACAATTGTTGGAAAGCGTTGAGTTTATGAGAGAGTAACAAACTCAATTGTGCTATTGCAAAGGCCAACCGCAAACGATATTCATGATGAAAGATAAGCAAGTAGTAAATTATATGTTAAATTAAACTTGTCGGTTATAAAATATGAATAATTTAGACGTCTTGACATAGACGCCTTTCCCAACTGCTTAGTCAAAAAATTAAATATATAATGGATAAATTCGTTTTTAAACAATATATTCTGACGTCACACGACGATGTTAAACAATGTCAAGTATTTCGTATTCTTTAGCGCTATGATTGTAAATAGGACTTTCGTAGGCCTACTTCATAGATAAGATTATTTGCTGCTATTGTAATAAATCCCATGGATGCCTAACATTATTTTTATCGGTTCTTTCTATCATCCTCTTTTCAATTATATGCTGTCATTGCTATTTTCTTAGGTTGTTTCTTTCACGTGTTACCAAACCGGAAGATCTCCAGTGCGTCAAATGAAAGCTGAGACAATAGTTATGTTTGAAAATAGTCTACTTTTTACAAACTGAGATGAAAATAGTGCTCGCTTATTTTATTGCAAATGTGTTCAAAAACTGCGTTGAAGAACCGAATGATGAACGAGCTGAAACATTAATAATTATGCCTCCTTTTATCTTCAAACATTTGGTTTCAGCAATAAGAAAATTTAAAAAAAATTATAACGATAACAAAATTATACGTTAATACAATAGGCTAGGCTACAACCGTCATTCATAATGTCCTCCTTATAAGACTCAAAAGATAACCATTAAGAAAAATAGGTAGCCTGGAACAGGTGAGTGGTTAGCTTAGGGCGAACGACAGAGAGAGTGGCGATCATGAGGAGACAGAGAGTTCCAGATAGATGTAGGGCCTACCAGCCACCGTGAGTGAACGCAGGCCATAGACAAGACAATATTATTATTATTATTATTATTATTATTATTATTATTATTATTATTATTATTATTATTATTATTATTATAATTATTATTATGCGGTCAACATATCATCCAATTGTTAATAATATTTTTTCATATTTATTATTATTATTTTATGACCTGTGGTGTTTCATTCCCCAGGGACTTCGAGAATATTATTATTTCTAGAATAAACGTCTGGTGGGTCAGGCCTCGTCTTCAGTGTGTAAGGCAAATCTATCTTTAAAAGCGACCAGATTGTGCCGTAGGATACCGATGAACAGACGTTGAAAAAGAAAGATTGCTTCACGTCTGTCACCACCTATGGAAGAGAGTCGGATGCCAATTTCATTGATGAGGTCTGTGGCTGAGGGTTTGGGCGGACTCAATGTCTCCATTGCCACCGGCTGAAAGATGAAGGAAGTGGGTAGCACTTCGTTATTATTAGTACTAGTAGTAGGCCTAGTATTTTTGCACTGAGGAACTTCATTCCCCTTCATTTATCAAAACTGATCTTCTTCGAGGTCAAACAAGAGACCGGAATTTCCAGTCGCAAGTGTTTGACTTGGATGAGGAGACCTGTCCGTCCGTCCATTCGTCTATATAATCGTCCGTCCATCCGTCAATAAGCGCTATTGGAGATACTGGATGTTAGGAGCAGCGGATTATGCAGATAAATTTCGAAGAAAAATAGCAAAATGCTCAAAAAATATTGTGTTTGCGATGCTGAACGAATGCACTTAACTGTGTCTGCGGGGATAATTTTATCGATAATGCAAGTTTAATTGATTAAGCTTATCGTATCGTAATCGTAATCGTAATCTCGGGACTTCTACAGCGCCCACAAAAGCCAAGTCGCGGGAACCAGCTTATTCACAGGCGCTCAATCAAAACAAAATCGGTAGGCAGTTATACATTGTTGAATGCCCTTAGAATCAAACATGGGTTACATGACCCTCAAGAATGGCGACTATTCATAAACTCCACAAAATTGAGTCTCAAAACGATGCTGCATTGCCTCAAACCAACATCCATCCATTCCGTTCGGACATGCTGTCCTCGTTAAGGAAACCTACAACAGGGCCATTCCACGGTATTCAAAATGTTACGGACTCTACATTTCGGAGACTTTGAGCCCCTCATACAGAGAGATGACAACTGTTTAAATTATTTAAATATTTTTCCCAGATGCCGCTTCAATCATAGACTAGTTTGGTATTAGTTAGACTTTGCTGGCTGTGATGTTTCATTTTTGGTGAATTAAAATGTTTGCGTTACGGACTCTACAGAAAAGTTCCCTCAACTTTTTTGATGACTGAACTATCTTGATTTCCTGTGAAGTTATTAGATAAAAATTCTTTTGAGACACAACCTTAGATTTGCCAGCCATTTCTGTTGATATAGCCATAATTGCATTTCTTTTTTTTGATAAGTAAGCTTACTGATGCTGAGCACTCACTTAATGAACACACTATGCGTTACGGACTCTACGTTACGGACTCTACAGTTATGGATCATAAACAAAAACTGATTAATATCCATGAAAACAGTTAATTTATACTTTTTATAGCAATTATTTTCATCATTTCAATTGCTTGCAAGGTACTACGGGAAGTTTCACAGCTCAAATTGAACAAATATGGTGTTTTATTGTCACCAACAACCAATGGAACCCTTGTACAGTTCAAAGATCTGTAATGTTGAAGCTCTTAATGTTTCAGAAGCTTAGGCCATTCTGTAACACTAGTCACAGGGTCAATGAACTTGAAAAGACCTCTTTCATCTTTTGCTGCAGGTGCATAGCTTTTCAACAATCTGATCATTCCATAATAATTCCATGTTATCCACATTATTTATTTCTCAGTGGAGAGAGCGCTGGTCGATAAACTGAGAGTTATTATCGCGACCCGGGTTCAAACCTCGCTCAGGGCAAACATTTATTTGAATTTTCTGTTAGCTGCCAGTGGCGCTTTCTGTTGTGTTGTTTGCCTCGGGTCTTTTGAAAATAAGATGGCCCCTCCCACTCCTGGCTTGGCCGAATCAGGAGCGTTCCAGCACTTAGGCCATTAGTGTTAAGTTACCGAGCCGACCTGCGTGTCGTGTGAAGCTTGCCGTATTTCGTATAACTTGTACCGGTAATCGTTCTGCGGTCTGTCAGATTGAATGTCAATAAACGAATATATATATACATATATATATATATATATATATATAACTGGTCAATTCTGTCTGGAAAGTAGGCTAGAGCAGATTGCCCAATTTGTCATTCACAACATGCAGTATTCACCTTTGTAGCTTAGTCTTGTTTCAGTTAGCACTAGTCTTCTTCTGGGCACATGGACCAAAATTTAGACAAACCAATTTTTACACCTTATCCAGTGCAAAAATCTGGTTTACTTAGAAGGTTGAGGAGCACCACCCGCTTCTCGTGGCGCTCTCGCCCTAGACTTGCTCTGAGTTAAACACTTATAAACTCTTGCTTTCTTGAACATATTCAACTCATGGTCTGAAAAAATCATGATTCTGATTCTGTAAGTACTGGTACTTGAATATGAGTCTGTAAGTAGGTGCAGATTCCATGGCATGAAGTACATTGTTGTAGACTTTCTGCCTGTGCTCTCCACATGTTCTTTAACTGTTTCCACCATTTCTATGAATAATCGAGGAAAATTAACTAGCATTGGCCTACTATTCATTTAAATTATTGATTACGTAACCTTGTTTTAACAGCGTTTATAAATCAATATAAATGCAATGAATATATAATAAAACACATAAATACATCATGCTATATGTTGATTTATGTGTGTTAGATGTCAGCTAAATAAAATTTCTAAATGTCTTAAAGTTGTTGACTAATTCCATGCTTTCCACATGGTATCTTAGAAAGTGATGAATAAAAGGAATCATTTAAACAAGATACATGTTGAATGTTTAGCTTCCATGCATAATTTATGACAATTTTACCAATATCTCATGAGCTGAATTTGTGCTTGGTAGAGTCCGTAACGCTTTTTGTAGAGTCCGTAACGATATTCAACTTCGCATAAAAAAATTTAAAGCAACATTAGGAAAAGTAATCTATGCTTACTGAGTAGCCTACAATGGGGAATCAGAGGAATAGAGATAACAAGTTTGCTGCTCAATTCGAAATGCCTGCAAAACAAATCAGAAGCCCCAGAATGTTACGGACTCTACAACTCATGTTTTGCCCCAGCAAATCTGGACACAAGATGAGATGAAATTTTTGATCACGAAGTATTTATCACTTACTCTCACCATGGTCATGATGTCCAGCTAAAAATATTCGACATTGGATTTACATTAGAAATTTAGCATTTAAAAATCGCATGTAGAGTTCGTAACGCAAAAAATCAAATTTGCCACTTTGAAGCAAAGTCGACACAAAACGAAAAGCGCAGAAAGACAAATTCTTTTGGAATCTTATACTAGAACCATCTAGCTACAACAGAAATTATTATCATTTTACAATTCCAATATTTTTTATTGACACCTCATGGACCACAATACCGTGGAATGGCCCAACAATCTTAAACGTCCTGTTGAATTCCGTTCACTACAGCAGGTATGGATGGCAACTATGTAGTGACTTGAAGGTTACTGGCTCGTTTGATGACTCTGCAGCATGGATATACAAAATACTGCTCTTTTTTATGTGAGCCGGACAGTCGAGTAAGGACTTCGCACTACGTGAGGAGAAACTGGCCTGAGAGAAAATCTTAGGGCGTCAGAGAAAAGTAGGCGGTGTGCAACGCCTAGCATTAGTTGAAACCCAGAAATCCTGTAATTGTTGCTGCACACCAAACTCAGTGTGATGAAGAACATCATAAAAATTAATGTACCGGACTGGATCAGCTTTCAGGTACCGTACTTGGCTGTCAAATTTCCTGGTGAAGCAAACATTAAAGAGGTCATTTTGTGGTACTTAGATCCAGGGGCTTCTATCCCTATACATGGCGGGCGCAGCTTGCGCCCAGTGAAAAATAGGGGAATCAGAAGACAGCCAAAATTCACGTCGGTTGGGGGGGAAGGTCGGACATGGAGAGCGTTCAATCTAGGGAACACTAGGAGGAAGATCCCCCCAGAAAATACTTTCCTTCCATATAAATTTGGACAAAATGGTAGACCTAATAGTTTTTAGCAAAATGTATACACTTTATACACATTGAGTTTTTAGTTAGGCTACTATCTGCATTTTTGAATTACATAACCTGCTATAACAGCTATATTCTATAATGATACGCATAACATCCAATCGAATAATGTGCTTAAACAGAGTCTTACGCTATGCAGCACGTTAAATTGGACATATCCCTAAATTTGATCATGTGTCCAGCTAGGGCCTATATGCTGGAGACATTACACTGGCTTCCTACTCGGCAGTGCATTGAATTTAAGATCGCTGCCATAGTTAGGCAATGCCAGCTTGGAATTGCCCCACACTACTTGCAAGAGCTTTGTTGCTCCATTAGTACCCAAGACCACCGCCCACCCTCCGTTCAGCACAGAAGGGATTGTTATTGGTCCCTTTTGCACGAACTGCAACGATGCAGAATAGAGCCTTTTCTGTCATCGGCCCAGTTGTCTGGAATGGGCTCCCACAGGAGCTACGTCTACTTCCTGGGGTTATTACTGAAACTTTTTTTTATTAAACTCAAAACTGTCCTTTTTGCCGTGCTAGAGTCGGAAGCGCTTCTGAGTAGTCCCCTTGAAAAAGCGCTATATAAATTCTTGAATGAGTGAATGAATGAATGAATGAATAATATACCATAATAAAAATTCCCTATTAGGCTACATGATTATAGTTATGTTTTTACTCTTTTAATAAATAATACAATCATAATAAAGTTGAAAAAAATATTAATGCAAATACTATTTTGCACAACTAAATGGCTTCTCTCCAATGTTATCTTTCAAATTTCAGACAGTCAAATTTGGTCCTTGAACACTTAGTAAAGCAACATCATTATTACGTGGGCTTACAAAGTAGGACCTACATTGTATTTTATTGTATTGCATTGCGCTCTAAGAATTTATGTAACGCCTCTCTAGTGCACACTGATCAGAGACGCAAAACATATGGCTGCCAAATTTTGGCGGCAATTCCTCCACTGAAATAGTAGAGTTCATTTTGCTAAGAGGACAGCTTAAAATGCTGACATTGCAATGCAGAAATCGCAAAAATTTCTTATGGGGAGGGGCACATCATACCAGGTCCCTTCTCGGCGCTACACATGCTTCGGCGATCGTCTGCTGGATGCTCGTTTGTCCCCCTCCAAACAACCTTCATTCCCACACTAGAGGAGGGCATGCGCTAGATTACATTATATTGCATGCATAGAGGAAGACCGGTCCAGAAAGGGGGGAAGAACATGGGTTGCGCCCGGTTGTTTAGGGGGGATAGAAGCCCCTGCTTAGATCAGTCAGCTATCCAGAGATGAGATGTTCGACCACCTGCATCAGGGTGACGAGAAACAAGCTTGAGACGCTTTTCATCTGGTGTTAACTAACTTCCTCTGGGATGTCAGATGTCAGGTCAGAAAACTGCAAGGATTTGGTCGAGGACATGTTGTCTATGATTCCATGTATCACAAATTTGGCTGAGATGTGTCTTAAAGATCCACTTCTCCATTGCCACTTGGAGTTTCTACCCCACAACTGTTGAGGACGGTGAACGATTTCAAGAAGACATTGCAGTCATGGGAAAACGATATCAGGGAAACTTCCATGTTGGCTGACTAGCTATAGGCCTAATACCATATGTGGGGTGCGGTGGTGTAGGGGTATATTCGGTGCATTGGAGTCGGAAGGTTTTGGGTTTGAATCGTCCTCAAGCCACCGCGTAGGGACCCTGAGCAAGTTCCTCACTCGCAATTGCTCATGCGCTTCATGAAACTCCGATTCAGTGCTCGCGCTGTAGTTGGGAGCGCGTCGGACTAGTATCTTGAAGGGGCGGTATAGCAAGTGCTCATACATACATACTTACATAGGCCTACTTGCATACTCGCCAGACCTAATCCTGAGCGATCGTACAAGAGACAATGGGAAGTAGAAGCGAAAATTCTGGTACAAATGTTATATAATAATAATAATAATAATAATATCTTTTCTTTAATTAAACGCCTGCAAGACGCACTGCGCTTTACATTTACAGGTTATGCGGTAATCTTAATTAAACTTAACTACCAGCTGAACAGACAGCTTTGTAATTAGCCTACACGGCGCCGATGGCAGCCTACAAAGCAAATCCGCCCAACGGGGGCTCGAACTCACTACCTCTCGCACTCTTGGCCAGCGTGTTAACCACTACTCTACCGGGCCCCATTGTACGCATTGTTCTATTTATAGAAACTCTTGATGATCTCAGATAAACTGAAGCGAAATTATTTTATTTCATTGTCATATTCTTGTTCAGCACCCTAAAAATATGTTAGAAATAGCAAATTTCATGTAAGAGGAACGACTTTCATGAAAAGTTGTTGTCCAGTGAAATCTGTCAGGGTGTCATTGCTCGAAATTTGACTTTTACCATTACGAACAATGGTGGGATGTTATGAAAACCAAATGGCTAAACTTGAAGCAGCGCGAGTCAGTGATCATTTTGGGAAAACCAACGTTATAGCAGAAAAATGCAATAGCAGAAAGTTTGTGCGATTGCGATGGCCAATGACCATTGACCATACAGCAATTCAACCCAATTTCAAAATAGTCAAGGGCAAAACGGATAAAGGTCAGTAGTTCGTAGATGTTCGTTATGGCAGAAAAATGCAATAGCAGAAAGTTTGTGCGATTGCGATGACCAATGACCATCAGAGCCGTTTTAAGGCCAAGGCACGCGAGGCACGTGCCTAGGGCCCCGCGCAACTGGGGGGCCCCGCAGCGGCCAAAAACAAAACCATACCTCGCGAACACGTAATAACAATACGATAATTTTGCTTAACCGTTATTATTTTTTTCACACTAATTATTTTATCGCCCGAGGTAAAAAAAAAGATCCACCAGGCTCATTATATTTTTAGTTCTAACGATTCTGCAAATAAAGAACAGTACTAAGTAATACCTTTAAAAGAAGCCTCTGTTTTTCAGTTACGTAGGCCTATATTTGTTTCTGGTAATATTCTTACATCAATCATAGATGCAAGCTTATAGACCTACTGAAATGAATCAGCAATTTGTATGGGTCTACCCTTGGGATTGGGATGTTTTCTGTTTTATTCGTTTCAATTAAGGAGCGTACGTTATCAAAGAATTTTGTAGGCTATGTCTTGAACAGTTAGTGTTAATTTTGAAATGAAATCTTTTTCAGCCCTATTCTAGCTCTTTTTCTAATTGTTTCAAATTTTAAATTATGAAAAAAGCTTTATAAAGTCTCACGGTTAGAAGATGGATTGTCGTCCTGACGGTGAACTTGGCAAAGTAATTTAACTTTAAAAATCTAACACTTCTTTCATCACATCAGTTTTGATGTCAACATCATTTTCACCTCCAAAGTTAAGTTGTTTTCACAGTTTCTACCCTTCTATTATGCAGATTGTGATTTTCAGTCAAAATTAACCGATTTGCCAGCAGCAGATTTACATTCATAAATGAAATGCTGAACAAAATAACACAATGCAGCGAATTGCATAAAAAGTTCTCACCTCAAGATCCTAACCAACTTAAATTAATTTCAGAGCTCGAGTACCTGAAATAGGCTTAGGCCTACTACGATATTATGTCAGTGCCATTTGCAAAAATCAGTTTTGATGTCAGCATATTATGTCAATGATAATAATAGTCTATGCCACGATTCAGATGATTGTCAAATCTGGAATGAACGTTTCCAGACGTTGAGATTGCAATAAAAATGTTCCTGTCATTCATGATGACAACTGTGCGGGGAACGTTCTATATCAAAACTTTAGGACCAAACGAATCAATACGAAATTCGGAATCTTGCAATGCAAGAACGATTAAAACGGCCTGCCAGAATCTGATATAATGGAATCTTTTAATTTTCATGAGAGGTTTTTTGATTTTGCTGAGTTGAAAACAGGAATGCGACGTTTGTAAGAAAGTAGCCTACGTCCTGACAATTTGTACTTTCATTTAGGTTTATTAGGCCTACAATCTTATTTTCAATTTGTCGAGCAAATTTACAGTAGATTTAAAAATACCAAACGTGCCAAACAAAAACTGTAATTCAGTAACCATACAAAGACTGCTGTTTAGTGCTATGTTAACGTTAATAAATTAAGCAAGATTATACATAACTTAATCATGTGAAATTTTTGTGAAATCCCAAATCACTATTTTGCAAATGCAATGCACTAAGGAAACAATGTAGGTCTATTATACATCTGAGACTGAGAAATTGAAGCGAAATTGAAGTTCCGTTTAAAGTTAGAGTTTGTGCCTAGGGCCCCAGAACTTCTTAAAACGGCCCTGATGACCATTGACCATACAGCAATTCAACCCAATTTCAAAATAGTCAAGGGCAAAACGGATAAAGGTCAGTAGTTCGTAGATGTTCGTTATAGCAGAAAAATGCAATAGCAGAAAGTTTGTGCGATTGCGATGACCAATGACCATTGACCATACAGCAATTCAACCCAATTTCAAAATAGTCAAGGGCAAAACGGATAAAGGTCAGTAGTTCGTAGATGTATAAGAACGCAAGCCCAGCTAGGTAAGGAGACCCTGAATGACATTATTCGGCAGGATAGGCCTACATGTTGCTAGACCTTTACATCGATGAAATCGATGATATCAACAATTTCCATTCTATTTTGATATTAACGAGTGCGTGAGAACTCAGCATTGCACTAATTCAGATAACTCAATTGTAGACGGACGCCTTACTTTGTGTAAGCAATTAAAATTCACAAGTTCTGCGTATCAATTGATATTACACCCAAACATCAAAATTCGCGAGAACGGAGACCAGTGATTCAATTCGTAATAAATGACATTACATGCGATGGCAGAATATGTCTAAAAAGAAAACACAAGCAGAAATGAGGATCAGAATTGCTTTTTTTAATAGCCGCAGTAGGCCTAATATAAACAGGTTTTCAAGGAATGCATAAAACGGATTCGATGTTATCTAACACAGATTTTCCAAAGTACAAAATTGATCAACCCTAACTAAAACATGACCGTTGCAAGATATTATACTGGAACTATTTATTACAAATTGTCCCCATCGTCAATATCCTTAAAAGCGGATGAGTTATTCTGAGACGAAGCGGAAGATTGCTAAACCATATCCAGAATTAGGATCCACGTAATTAAGCATGGACATTATCTCATTCCTCTCGTAGTCGAAGTGCAATTTACAGGGAAGAAAAACCCAGGCATCATTCGGCTGTACACCAGAAACATCCAGACGATTAAATTCCGAGTCTAAAAGCTCGAATTTCTTTTCCCAGTTGCCTATCAAAATCTTACCATGAATATCTGCAGAAATTACAGTGCTATTTAGCTCAAGTGATGATTGATATCGACGTACAACAATCCCAAACGTATCGATCTCCATCAATTGTGCTGTGTTGGTGAGGCTCTCCAAGACCAATACAAGGTTTCCATTTGATTTTGGAACTACATTTTCAACATCTCCGAACTTATATATATCTGGGTACAGGACTATTTTGCGCTGCAGCGAACCATTTGCAGCATAAATGCTTAATACGGGAGGATTCGGTATTAGCTGTTTTGACACCGTAATTATGTTACCATTGGCGGATACGGTCAGTAATGACAACTTTTGATCGGTAGCCATCCATGGTGAAAGGGTGAACTGATGTTCACCGGCTTTCGTGATGCGCCATACTGAGTCAGCCTCTGTTTCGAGCAATTCCGAGTTGAGTACATACACACAGTTTGAAACGTTGCAACCTGCTATGCTGCAAGAAGTTATTCCTGGTAACGGGATGACAGCCTTCACCTCTGCTAAATTGCTGTAGTCGACAACGTTAATAATGTAGTCTTCATCGTTTGGCTTGCAGAGCATAAATATTTCATTTTTCACTGAAGTCGCATCGCAGTCTGCAAATGGGATCGGATACTTACGCACAATTTCAAAACGAATCGTCTGAGCTGAAATGAAATTCAATTGTTTAAATAAATTTTGTGAAATAAATTAAACCATAAAATGTCGCAATTGTTTGTATCGGAGTTTTAAAATACACAAAGACTAAAAACCACAGTTAGCATATAATTTGTACTACTACATTGCAATGGTAGGCTACATTTTAGTAAAGGGCGCCATATAGGGCCTAATTTTTTAATTTAATCAGCAATTTGATGTCCCTTTTCGTAGCCGTGTTGCAATGATGTGTAAACCTGATTTCCTTGATTTGGTTGCAAAAATAAACCATTTTGATTAGATATCATCTTAAGCGCGAAGTATAATGTCTAAACAGGTAGGAGTGTAATAAATGAGAAATGAGGATGGTCACAATTCCATGTAGCAGGCCATTTACGCAGATTTTCCACTTGCACAAAGATAACGCGAATGAATGAGTATCAGGGTCGTCAATCAACTATGAAAATAAGGTTAGCAGCCAGATTAACAATATAGAAGTGCAAGGCTAAATTTAACCAAGGAGAGGCCGCATTAGCTCTATAGTAGGCTACTGCGTTATGAGAATTATTTCAACATAAATTGACGACAGTTTGCGGAGTCTGAAAATGCATTGTGCTGAATGCTGATGCTGTTGATGATGACAACGACAACGATAACGATGACTATGATGATGATGACGATGACTATGATGATGATGATGATGATGATGATGATGATGATGATGATGATGATAACGATGACTATGATGATGATGACGATGACTATGATGATGATGATGATGATGATGATGATGATGATGATGATGATGATGATGATGATGATGATGATGATGATGATGATGATGATGATGATGATGATGATGATGATGATGATGATGATGATGATGATGATGATGATGATGATGATGATGATGATGATGATGATGATGATGATGATGATGATGATGATGATGATGATGATGATGATGATGATGATGATGATGATGATGATGATGATGATGATGATGATGATGATGATGATGATGATGATGATGATGATGATGATGATGATGATGATGATGATCTTATTATAAAACACTAAGTGGATACCGCACTGCGACCAATAACATGCATATGTGTAGACCAGTGGTTTTCAACCTTTTTTGACTTGAGGGCCACTTTTTCTAAGTTGGAGGACACGATGGCCACTTTTTCTTAGTTGAAGGACATTAGGGGGCCACAAGGTTAAAATTGTATTAACTAAAAGAATATAAAATTGCTATAATTGATTCAAAATATAATGTTTGATGTTATTTATCGACGCTAAAATAAAATAACTTGTAATAGAATATAATAATGTGTTCTATCCTGTCCAAATTGTTACTTTTTCCTATATTTTTGATAATTTTTTGAGAGATGAGGGCCATTTTCTGAGGTCTGGCGGGTCATTTTCTGAAATTCTGAGGCCTGGCGGGCCACTTTTGGCCCGCGGGCCACGGGTTTGGAACCGCTGGTGTAGACCTAAGCAGACTGGCTTTCGATAGAGGCTTCCACTATTATAGGCGTTATTTGAAAATTAAGTGCAGGAGATCAGCTTCTTTGCGAACACTGAGGCTAAAAGTTATGTGCATTCGACTGCGGCTTGAGAGTTAGACAATACTTAATTAAGCACCGGTCGTAAAGTTCTATCTCAGGTTTTCGTTAATCGTACGCGTGATACAAATCTCCTATGTCAATTTTATAAACTAACCAGTGCCATCCAGAATTCTGTGAACTTCATTTTGAAAATATTTGGTCGCACAGATGTTGCTCCATTGCGAACAGACAGAACACAGTCGATTTATCAGAAGATCGGCTTTTCGCTTCCACACACTTTTAGCCAACCTCATATCCTTCACTTCCATGGCTACGACTTCAACCAGGATGCATTTGAGTACCTCGATCGGTAGATCTTCCAGCTACAGGCAAACGTAACAGAAATCCCATTCCGTCATACATTTCTTTATAAGCATAAAAATGATTGAAGCGGAAAGATCAATCAATGCAAACAGCTAATTTGTCAACATCATAGCATTTAAAACATATCACTGAATTAGCCATGCAAGATATATATAACTATAGTTGTAGATCTATTATGTGAAACAAATAATGGACACAGCATCCTTTCAGCCAACTCTTGATGTACGGTAATTCGCATTCCAGAAGCAATAAAAAAACTGTGATTAAGATATGCGGTTCCAAAGCGTATATATATGTTCCATTTTATTTCCTTGGAATTAGAAAACATCTAGAAAATCAACTGTTTTTCAACATCTTATTTTTTATAGCACTGAAATCTGCTTTTGTTGGAATTTTCTTCATCATTCTGTGAAATTGCACTACCTTTGAGCATAAGCCACCTCCAGAGTGCAAAGTCAACATCGGTTGACGTTTGTATCAGTGTGGGTGGTTAATTTATATAGGCTACACATTGTTGCCTTCGTGTGAAATCTGTCCTTTTCCCTTTCAGTATAGAAACATATTCTAAAAAGATAGTAAAATGTCTAAAAACTATGCCAGAAAAAGTATGAAAACATCATTGGATAAATTCAAAACGTCTAGATTCAAAGAAATGTGCGACTTCCATTCCATTTAGTGTTAGACTATGTAGCTTACCGTCGTGTCACTCAGTAAGACGAGTTTAGCACGTTTAGCATCGCCTTGCTGTTGGGACACTGCTACAAGAGAAATAAATACAAGTTTCTTACATGCAGTCAATTATCTTAGTTATTCCGTAGTAGGCCTATAGGTTACTATAATACTACTTTGGGGTTTTGAGATCTTAACCTGGATACACAAAAAAGCAGATCGTCTGAGGCAAAAAACATAATTGCAAAAGTGTTCATTATTTCAAACCGATTGCTGCCTTGAAAAACAATCAACTAAGTTACATAATCCCAAGACCAACAAAAGTTCTCCCGAGAGTTTCCATGCGTGAACTTACGATCTGAGCCTTCAGTTGTCCGCTCGTCATTGTTGGATTCAGCTGCTGTTCGTTTCTTGGACATGGTGTTAAGAAGCAGTGGGATCTCTAGAATGAAAAAACACCATCTCCTACTATGATCAACATCAGTATTGGAAAAACACCTAGGGTTGTTAGAAAGTGTTGAATTTCTCGAAAGAACATAACAAAGTCAATATAGCTACCGAAAAGGTTAACCGCAAACGATATTCATGATGAAAGATAAGCAAGTAATAAATTATATGTTAAATCGAACTTAGCGGTTACGATATAAATGATTTCCTCGTCTTGACATACTAGGTAGGCCTACCTTTCCCAACTGCTTATTTGAAATTAAATAATATTGTATAATATATAATATATTATTATATGCGCCTTGCAACAATATATTGTGACGTCACACGATAATGGTAAATGTCGAGCTCTTCGTATTCTTTAGCGCTATAATTGTAAATAAGACTTTCGTCGGTCTATTTTATAAATACAATTATTTTCTGTTACTATAATAAATCCGATGGATACTATTTTATCGATGACCTCATTCAATTAGGCACTAATATTTCCATTTTACTATTTCTTTTACGGTTTACCAAACCGGAAGATGTCCAGTGCGTCAAATGAAAACGGAAACAACATGTTTGAAATATTTTGCTTTTTTTCAATCTGGGATAGAAATATACTTCATTTCCTTTTTAAATATTTTGTTCGAAAAATGCGCTAGTCTCCTTTTAATCTTCAAACGTTTGGTCTTAGCAATTAGAAATATTTATAAATATAGACTATTAATAAAATTGATGATGCAATTGTTTTTCATCAATCCAATCTCTATTTAAATAAGAATTATTTTTCTCAATCCAACTCCTATTTAATCAATAATCTTTTCATCAAACCCAATTCTACTTAAAGACAAATAATTGCCATAAATCCAACTTCTATCTAAAGTCTCTGGTGTTAGATTTATCATCACGACAGATCTACAAATGAGCTCAGATTTGTCGGGGCTAAGGCTGCGGCTCAGACACAGACTCCATAGTATGATGTAATCAATTCAGGCACGAAGTCTGTTTGAAGCATTTTGCAATCTCATCTAAGCGCAGATGTACATCGAGTTGGGTATCATCAGCAAATTCAGCATAGAACCGGATTTTATATGCCGTGATGAGAGGCTGACGGAAAACTATGGCTGACGACTAGGGTAGTCCCTAAATCACGAATTCACGGAAATTTGGGCTACCCTACAGTAACTGGTGACGTAGATGTAGAGAATGAACAATAGACTGTGGAGGCCCCAGGACGAAACTTTGGGGCCATCAAGAGCACGGATTATTGAATGATTTGAGGAGGTCAGTGCGAACATTTGTACAAAAATATATCATTGTTGTTATCAGTAGTAGTAATTTTAAAACAGTCATTATATTATAAATATCATCCAATAATTATTGGCATATTAATATTAATTATTATTATTATTATCATTATTATTATTATTATTATTAAATTTTGAGCTTCTTCGAGGTCAAACAGGAGACCGGCACATCCATTCGCAGGTGTTTGGCTTGGACGTCGAGACCAACAGGGACTGCCCGAGTGACCTCCACCCGTCCCCCGCCAGTCCACCGTCCGTCCCTCCGCCCGTCCCTCCGTCTATTAATCCATCCGTTAAAAAGTGCGGTCGCAGATGTTGAGTGCTAAGACCATCGGATTATAATCAATCCGACAAAGTAATAATCCGAAGTAAATGCTCAAAGCATTCTGATGTTGCCAACGCCGACCGAATGCGCTCAACTGTCTGCAGGGATTGTCGTGTCGATCATGCTAATTTTACTCCTCATAATTATAATAGACCTCTACATGCATAGGCTTACGGGAGATTTCAGCAGTGGGAGGGGCAAAGATTGAACTTCTACCCGAAAAAATCCTAAAATCTCGTGGAAAATACAACTTTCTCCCAGAAAAAAGTTGATGACCTTTTTTAGTCATTTCCCGGTCAGCTTGCCCGAAAAACAGTTTTGCCCAAAATTGTCCGAAAAGTTGATGACCTTTTTTAGTCATTTCCCGGTCAGCTTGCCCGAAAAACAGTTTTGCCCGAAATTGTCCGAAAAGTTGATGACCTTTTTTAGTCATTTCCCAAGTCTGCTTGCCCAAAAAACAGTTTTGCCCGAAATTTGGGGGGGCATTTGCCCCTCTGGACCCCCGCCTCGTACGCCTATGTCTACTTGCATGCACAGTGGATAGGTTAGTACATCCATCAATTACCTATAAAGCAAGCTATGGACTATAACTGATGATTATGTTAACGCTTGTCTTGTTGGAACGCATGGCCAATGGAATCAATAGACGAAGGTTTCTACTCTGAAATGAATTATCTCATATGCTAAGGAAATGAATAAGTGGAAAGATGGAAAAATATATCCTACTGTAGCAGTGACCGGTTGTTAAGAGATAGAGTGAAGGACGACATAAATTTATACAGAGGACATTCGGATGGCCAGGGTGTGTATGCAGGCCCTATTGAAATGATGCGATTACAGATATTTATTGAATGACTATGAGTGCAGGCCACTATTGCTAGACTCCATAGTCGAATGAAAACTCAGCTGGTTTGAGCATATTTTGTGGGTCATATTGTTTCAGAGTGGTGTGGTTCAAACGACCCACAAACCACCCAATGACGACGCCACTGCAGTTAAACTGTAGGCCTATGTCTTCGCTACCGTGCATCTCCATCTGACACTGCGTCATCATTAGTACTCAAACGGATGTAGCTGGTTTGCTGGGCTTTCGGTCAACCGTGCACCATGCAGTACACTTGGCAAACGTAGGGCCTACAAAGTGTTTCACAAAGTAACGTCTCCTAACTGTAAAATCACAGCAAACAGTAACAAAGAATGCGGATTCATAATACCAGTACTGTTTTGGTATTAGTAGGAGTCTGCGTTTCGCATAAGACGATGCCTGTGCAAGTCTTTCACTCATAGTTGACAGACATAGATAGAGACAGACAGAGTCACACACAAACATGCACAGAGAGACAGAGACAGACAGCGACAGAGCAAGACAGGCAGAGACAGATAGACAGAGACAGATAGAGAAAATAAGAAATAGAGCGAGAGAACGAATGGGAGAGAGAGAGAGAGACAGACAGGCGAGACAGACAGATATAAAGACCGAGATAAAGACAGAGAGATAGAATGGAAAAGAGAGACAGAAAGACAGATATAAAAACAAAGAGATACAGTGGAAGAGAGAGACAGAAAGTAACAAAAACAAAGACAGACAGATATAAAGACAGAAAGATAGAATGGAATAGAGAGACAGACAGACAGATATAAAGACCGAGATCAAGACAGAGAGACAGAATGGAAGAGAGAGAGAGAGAGAGAGAGAGAGAGAGAGAGAGAGAGAGAGAGAGAGAGAGAGAGAGAGACCGGTCAGCCAACCAGTGAACGAGTTACAACGAGAGTCTATGCTATCAGCCGCTGCAGCAGCAGCAGCAGCAGCAGAAGCGTCGTTCGATGCTATTCGTCTGACTCCGTTCTTTGAAAGCAGACGTCGTCCATCGTTGGTTCATCACTTCCGCTGAAGCCAAGTTAGACAACGACGACGACGATCGTCATTTCTCAGCAGTTCGCCCATCATAAATAACTATACGAAGACATGGAAAGAAAGCTGTTGTGGAAGATCCCTCTGGTCCAGTCGACCATACTAGCCGTCCTAACCCTGTGTGGGTCTCTGCAGGCCCATCTCAGAGGGGAGGCGAGTGGGACATGCCGCTGCGTCCCTGATCAGTGGGAAGGAGTCCTGTCGTCGGTCGAGAGGGAGTTCGATATGAACGACGGAAAGACGGACACGATGGAGAACAGCATCCGAGTCCACTACGACTACAACAATCGAAGGTGTTCCATGACTGACCTCTCCACTGGAAAGAAGGCTCTCGCTGACTACAGACTGGTAGGCGTTCATTCGCTATACCCTCCTCTCTTAACCATTCAAAACGCACTACATAAATAACCGCATAGATCTACAGGCTAAATCACATCCTACATCTGTATGGCATATATATGCAAATGCATAAATACAAAAATATATATTTTCAAGACCCACCTACACATGCAGACAAATATATATACATGTACTTATTTGTCTACGTGAAGCAAATACATTCCTATTAACAGAATATCTTCAACTTATTGCGTGCAATGCTTACTTATTCGCAATTAAGAATCTGGTAGACAGACGGTGCTGGTAACGTAACGTTACAACACTGTAATTATTAATAGGCCTATTACAGTCGTATTACAGTGTAATACGACTGTAATAGGCCTATTATTTTACAACTAATTCATATTCTCTTCAGTTCATCTCTTTTAAGTTCACGAATCGCCATTTTCTACCAGTGTCTTGAAAAGCATTGATAGTTAACCATTGTATAGTCACTTCAAATCTCACTTTATAAATGAACTAAAATCAGTTTTAGTCAAACTTTTTCAAAGATGCATAGACTATACCTTCGACCCCAGTGTCCGTTGTCTCCAACTAATTTTTCCAGCACTTCTAAAACACCTTCCATAGCTAGTAAGCACATTAATTTGTCTTTTGCTTGCGGAATTATTGGAATGAGCGAATATTACTTCATCATTGCTGCAGTCTGTTTATCAGTTGAAAATTGGCCCAATAATGTGTTACGCTCAGGGCTGTAATCAAGGATATAAGCGGGTATACGGCGCATACTTGCGAAAAACGGCATCGTATACTCACCTCCCGAAAACCAGGGTATACGCGGGTAAAAACCAGGGTACACAGGTATACGCGAGTAAATCATGGTACACCCGGCTGTTTAGGGGTATTTTTGTTGAAATTTGAAGCGAAACACTAAAAAAGGTCATCAGTTTGTTTCGTTCGGACGGAAAAATGGGAAAACTTTGGGGGGATGAGTAAAAAAGGTCATCAGAAATTTCGCACCCAAAAAAGTCGATTTTTCTCCGGTCAGCGTGTACTCACCTCAAAATTTACCAGTTCAGCCCTGGTTACGCTGGTCCCCAGCAACTCAGTTTCCATCGTACGACATGAGCAATTACTAGGCCTAGCTACAGAAGCAGCAAACTAATCTGTACTCTATTCAAAGCTAGCCCCTCTTACGAACAACTGGATGAGATACTCTATTTAAAAATGAGCAACAAGTGGCTATTGTTAAGGTATTACTTAGTCACTGGGAATCGCTCGTTGATGAATTAAATTTGATTATACACGACACTGATTTCAGAGCAACAAGTGACATTTCTATGAACTTTAGTGCGAAGACAATTCATCGTTCTCAATTCAGGTGTTGCCTAGGCTTAGTTTTGCACATAGCAATCATATATTCGTCAGCTCATAGGTTCCGTTCTTTGCAAAATCGACACGGTCTGTCTCCTAAGCCTCGGAAAGTAGCAATGGCCATCGTTACAGATCACATCCTTCTTCTTTAATTATTTTATGCTTAGACTAAACGTTGTAACGGCGTGCGCTATGTTACGGCGCCATAGAAATTGTCGTCATTATTATTATAATTATTTCACACTATTCCTCTTCTTATTATGTAACCCATCATTCCCGGCATTCTTCTGTTTGAAATTCGATTGTTTCTGCAGCCCTGGATGAAATCACCACGTGCAATTAAATCCTAAAACGTCTAAGGTCGTATCCAATAAACGCTGAGCATCGATTCATCTTAACTCTCTTCATTCCATCTCCTCTCGCATCGTCTTACCACCACACACCACACCACACGCCATTCGTTAAATCGTGAGACGACTTAAGGAGATAATTCGCAATTACTTGCCAACACTGTACAGATACCCGCTCCACACACCCCCCCCCACAACCCCACCCAATCCAACGGATTGGTTTCCTCTGCCGAGTCAACGCCTATTTCGACCATTACTTAAACGTTCATTGGCTAATATATATATATATATATATACATACATATATATAGCATTTGCGTTTCATTTGCATAGTGCCATTGCAGTCATTAAACGACGGCCAAAGAGTGCTTACTGTTTAGATGTATGTTCATAACGCTGAGATTATATTAACAAGTGATGTCATTGACATTTATATACCATTATATTAACAAGTGATGTCATTGACATTTATATACCATTATATTAACAAGTGATGTCATTGACATTTATATACCATTAATATATTAAAAAGTGATGTAATTGACATTTATATACCATTATATTAACAAGTGATGTCATTGACATTTATATACCATTATATTAACAAGTGATGTCATTGACATTTATATACCATTATATTAACAAGTGATGTCATTGACATTTATATACCATTAATATATTAAAAAGTGATGTAATTGACATTTATATACCATTATATTAACAAGTGATGTCATTGACATTTATATACCATTATATTAACAAGTGATGTAATTGACATTTATATAATATTATATTAATAAGTGATGTCATTGACATTTATATACCATTATATTAGCAAGTGATGTAATTGACATTTATATACCATTATATTAACAAGTGATGTCATTGACATTTATATACCATTATATTAACAAGTGATGTCATTGACATTTATATACCATTATATTAACAAGTGATGTCATTCACATTTATATAATATTATATTAACAAGTGATGTCATTCACATTTATATACCATTATATTAACAAGTGATGTCATTGACATTTATATACCATTATATTAACAAGTGATGTCATTCACATTTATATACCACTGACGCACAGCGAAACAAGATTTATTAATTTATTCGGACACTTATATAGCGCCCTTAAAAAACTACTCAGAGGCGCTTCCGACAAGCCTGCAGCACGCCCAAAGAGAGCAATTCTAAGTTTAGCGAGGGAGGATTCTGGCAGGCAGAGGTGAAAGAGAAGATTAGTCAAACAGCAGCAAGCATAATTTAATCCATCAACGATAATAATCATAATGATGCCTTGTATTGTACGACTAAAGAGACACGTCTTCGCGAATCATTTCTAAGCTCAAGCATCACGTGACAATTAACTTTGTGTAACCTTGGTCACGTGAGTAGTCCAATCCACACATGTCTTTTCGTGCTGTCAACGGAAGGCACCTCATAGAGCGCCTATCGGCCAGCACAAAGCACAAAGCACTATAAGGCAGTCTTTCTTCCTAATTACAAAAACACACACAATGTAGTCTTTTAGTGCATGTTTTTACTGCACAGACCTCCTTTCACTCCGGTCCTCAGTGGCAAATGGTGACCTTTTCTCTTCTGCTTTCACTGCTTTACAAGATTGCTTTAACAGCTGCGCATATTCATTTACAACTGCAGGCTACACATTTTGTGTACAACTGCACTTTAAAAAAGTTCTGGACAATGGTAGTTGCTTATTCCAAGTAAGACAATGGCAGTTGCTATTTTCAAGTGAGACAATGGCCGCTGCATGCTCGAAGATAAGACAATGGCATTTGTAAATCCCAAGATAAGACAATGGCACGTTAATAAACAGCTCACACCTCAAGTTGAAGTTTACTGACGAAAATGCGCTGTTGAGAGAGAAAATTTAATGCCTTACAAGTGTCACACTGTGACTAAGCAAGTAAACATACAATGGCGGAATCGCATATATTCGATCAACACAACCTCCAAAGAACAAACCAATCTCAAAAAGACTAAAATAACGCGTTTGGTTGGCGTCTGTTTCGCCAATTCACAACAGCTCTCCACACGAGGGAGACACGGCACTGTGAAACGTTCTAGCCCCACACGAGCAAAGAGCAGGTCAAAAAGATTCATTGAGTCTATGTTAATCAAATAACCTAATGGCATTCATGTGATGCTACAGTTTGCCCGCCAAAACCAACCAGCGTACCATCCTTTCACCAAAGCATCTTGTAGCCATGCAACTGGATATTACATAATAAATATTATTATCAGGGCTTAAAGTGTGGCTGGACGGTCATGGACGGCGTCCATGCACTTATTTTAAAATCTGAACGCCGTCCTGCCACTTATTGGCCAGCAGAGCCTGTAAAGGTAAGGGGCGTCCAGGCACTTCTTTTGGAAAGGCAAGGGGCGTCCAGGCACTTATTTTCCCATACTTTAAGCCCTGATTATTATCATTATTATATAACAAATTATTCAGATCATTTAAGTGATGAAACGACACACATGAGTTCAATTTGAATGCAAGTATTTCAAAACTCCGTCCATCATGGATCACATACAACTACCATTATAAAAGAATGTTGTAAATACATTTGCCCCTTTGAAAAACGAGTATACGTTATCTAAATAGGAATCAGACGATGACGGTGAAGCAGCAGACAGCAGACAGCAGCCATTGCTTCATCGGGGATCGTTTTACCATCATCGTCTGCTGCTACTGATTATAATCACACCAGCAACAGCAGCAGCAGCAGCAGCAACAACAGCAGCGGCATTGAATGCGCTTATGTGCAAGACCGACGCATTTCAAATCCTTTGTAGGCGACGTGTAAACTCTGCTATTCCGGAAGCGGAAACGTATTGGACGCCGCCGTCGCATGTTTGTCTAAACAGCGATAGACGATATCCTGACGCACTCTGTATAATGGGTTGCTCTGTGCTATCCATGCCCTTGAGAACGCCCATTAATATGGACAAGCCATCGGGCTTTCAACGGCTCAATAAACCCTTAATTTTCCTTATCAACTTGAGATCTGAATGGCTGTGTTTAGGCACCAACCGCTTTCGATCCAAATTCTCTCTGGACTCGAGTGTCGCAGTATCCACAAATCTTGGCCATTTAAATTCGACCGCCGCAGTCGTGATCCACGTTGTGAATGCCGGTGAACTTGGCAGCCATTTGTTCACCGTTCTATGCGGTTGGTTTGCTATTTAGTCTAAACTGCAGATGTAATGTTCATGCAAGCCCTGCATAATTAGTTCGCGTGTGATTACGGTTGCCTAGCGACCATAGTAGGGGTGACCAGGTAATTCCACCACCATATTAGATCTAAGTCTACCACGTGTGGTCTGATTTCCACCAAAGTGACTGGACTCTTCCAGTTGCTACACAAGAGACTTGCTTTCGAGCTATAGGTTGTGCCACGACATGATGATAATTATTATGGGCAATGGTCATTTTTTGGGAAAATTCTCTAATGTATTCAACCTGCGTTTTACCCAGGTCTGATGGAAACTGATGCTCACCACATGTCTCTAGAACGTCTAACGGTCTCTGGATATCCACCAAACAGACGGCATCTCTCCATAAAGCCAATTATTTCATTATATCTTTAGGTGCATCCGTAACGCCCATATAAAACGACGTAGATATTTCTAGGCCATGACTTTGGATGATAATAGCTAACGGTAGTCTGTGCTACTGTCAACTCTCATTCCACAATCCTTCCTTTTCAATCTGCACACCGCAAATGCTCTCCGCTGGAACCGCAACACTTCCCGTTCACCTTCACATGAGCATGAACAAATGGAAAGTGACTGACCGCATTCTGCTGCTTTTCATATCGTCGATCTTAGCCAACCTCTTCATCGCCTTGAAGTCAGTTTGGTCCTTCCGATCTTACTCTGCAGGTTGGTTCGCATCTTATCCGTGCACCCATAATCAATCAATTTGCGCAAATCATTCGACTTCTGATCCTCCCAATGTCCTTTAAGCTGCGCTGTTCCGCGATGTTTTCATCCCATGCATTAGCGTCATGTACAATACTACTCGATTCCTAGTTACTGATTGCTGTTTCGACTAGGCTTTTATGGTGTAATAATACCCAATCATTCCTATATTTGGAGATTTCAAATCTAACTACACCTCCTTTCATCTTGAGGTAATTGGACGTCTTGGAAGATAATTAACCTTTACCAATCCAATAAAATTTTTATAACAGCACCTCCAGATCCAATATAACTGACCGCTTGACCGTCTTCTGACCGTCCAACTTCTCTATTGTTGTCCGAGGTACAGAACGGAATGGGATTTGAATAATGTGACAAGTGACACTTGCAGCCTATCTACCGCGTGAATGAGACTTGTATGAAGCTGCCCAGGAGGAGCAAATTAGCTGACGGCTCTCGTGCGATACATGTTTACCGATCTATGGGATAATTCACAAGCTACCGTCAGTGACCACTGGGTCACTTTGGTGGCCAATATTGATCATAAAATTTCTATGCCATACCCCGCCCAAATCCAATAAAATTTAGGTAATATGGGCCTTTGCATATGTACACAATTCATTACATATATATAGTATATATATATATATATATATATATATATATATATATATATATAGTATGTGCCTGGCGAAAATGAAAAGAGATAGATGATACAGACAGGAATACATATACAGACAGACAGATAGACAGATAGATAGTAGGGTTGAGTGATTGAAACCTGGGCCAAGTCGACAGACACGACATTCCTTCCCATCATTTTGTGGCTCGTCATCTTTCTCATAAATTCTATAACTAAGATAAGCTCAGTAACGCACCAGAAAGCACTGGACATTGACACAGCTATATATGCAGAATGCAGCAAGCAGCAGATGGTCTCATAGTGTTTAGCTAATTAGTTGCAAATGAACAGATAAGCTAGCCTTTGAAATGCCAGTATGACTGGTCTATTCAAGACTTACGGATGGCCCTTTTAGCTAATTAGGACTGAGCTATGTCTACTACCTGTACAAGGCAGCCCATGCAATAACTAATGAGCCGATAGTGTGTCCTTTGAAATATAGATACAGGCACTGTTCTATGCAAGACCTATGCAGCAGCCAAGCGGATCGGCTTGGTCAGCTAATTGGAAGTGAATGCTCAGGGTAAACAAATGTCGCCGAACGACCTCAACAGTCGGTATCTGACATTTGAGATACATTTGACGCCAGGAATACTGCCTGTATAGCTTCGGCTTGGCGACATTTGACGCCAGGAATACTGCCTGTATAGCTTCATCCATTGAAATGGTAATGAAGCAGAATAGTTAATAAGGCATCGAAATGCATTGGGCAGTATAGTGGCCTGAGGAGCGGAACGACATATTTGAACGGGCCACTATAGTGGCCCAAGGAGTGGAAAAGGTTAAACCGTCTTGGACAGCTAAATATCAAGCTCAGACAAATCGATTCAAGCCTACACGTAGCCTACTTATTATAGACACACTTCATACATACATACATTAATGCATGCATATATACGTTCATAACTGACAGCCAAGACAATGATACGCCAGTCAATTTATTTATTTCTTTCTCGCATTTCTTGTATACTGTCCTTCAAGCTCTCGACTCATAGGCGCGGACACTGCATCGGAGTTTGACGACGAAGCGAAAGAGCAATTGCGAGTGAAGGACTTGCTCAAGGTTCCTACGCGGCGGCTTGATGTGGTTTCGAACCTGGAAGTTGGAACCCAGCGGCTCCAAAACCCCGAGTCCATCACTGCACCACCGCGCCTCGATGATGTTCAGCAAAGAGTGACAAATCATCAAATCCGGCGTAATGGGTTGGCAATAATTGTGAATAGATCTAAAAAGTAAGTTGCTTCGAGGCTAAACGCGTGCAAACATGTTGAGAGATTTAATTGGAGTCATGGCTCAAATATAATTCTGCTGCGGGTGTGTATGAGTGCGTGTGCGTGTGCGTGTGTGTGGTTTCCAAATATAATTCATGATCGCAGGCCTCGCGTACAATCAATTATATGAACTGCTGTCCAAGCACGATACCAGGTTCAGCCTTAGAGCTGTTGCCATTCAGCCGAAGTTAAGCATTGTCTGTCAAATGAAAGCGAAGTTAGAGTCAGGTTGCAATTGATCCATGATATCAGTCACCTGCTCCTGGAGCAACAGTAGCAGCAGCAGCAGCAGCAGCAGCAGCAGCAACAGCAGCAGTAGCAGCAGCAGCAGCCGTTGCCAATGGTCACGGGTGGTTTGCCTTTCGCTCGTCTTACTTACCCGCGGGACTTTTTCCATTCAACGTGGCCTCGGTCGTCTTTCATTCGGAACCCTTTTTATTCCTGACCAAAACCAGTAAATTTTCCAACAAAGGTGAGCGGGAAAAGAATTCCTCTCCGATGCCTGGAGCTCAATGCGTTCATCCCAAGACACCTGACGTTTATTCCAAACCCATCAGTTAGTTTATTGTTGCGTCTTGAGGTCATTCACGCTTCTTCGACGTCCATTGTTCGTATACACTGTGGTTGGTGACAGCAGTGTTTTTTTGTCACGCTGTCTATTATTCATGACGCTAGCCTGCCATTGTGTTTGTCACGCCTGGCTCTGCAAATGACCTTGGATGTTAGATCACGTGAGCAGTTTCAAGTGATGAAATCAGGTATTTAAAAGCAAGCAACGGACATTTGGAAGATAAAATAAAACGTGTATCTTCGGTGGAGCATAGTGAATTGCAAATCAAGTTCTCTCATCAAATTAAGAGTTGAAATAACTGATAAAAATGTGTCGGTCAATTATTTCAGTGTTTTGCATCAGCGTTTACTGATGCAATGATTCAATGATTCAATGATGCAATTCAACTTGTGGTATTAAGCAGATTCTTTTCTCATTCATGACGCGTGGGACATAGTGAGATGTCGGCATATTAGATGCGTTTATACCTTAAGCCAACTTCAGCTACTTAGATCTAAAAAAGCATTGCTTAAAGTGTCGCTGGACGGTCATGAAAGGCGTCCATGCATTTATTTTAAAATCTGAAAAGCCGTCCTGCCACTTATTGGCCAGCACAGTCTTGAAAGGTAAGGGGCGTCCAGACACTTTTTTGGAACGGCAAGGGGCGTCCAGACATTTCTTGTTGAAAGGTACTTATATTTCCACACTTTAAACACTGAAACAAGGTAATTCAAAATTGTATCTCATGACTCATCATCACTTCCCAGATGACGCCAGTACAGCTACTGAGTTAAGCTGTTATGAGTAAAAAAATCTTATTACGTCAACTTAAATGTAAGCATCAAAGCGAGACACTGGATACGCTCACATTATCCAAATGAACACTGAAGACCACACTACAGTCAATGCACGTAACACTGATCTCTCAGCATCGATTTTCTCACAACAACTCGACAGGTTTAACGTAGAAGCGATTATTATAACTGATATCTGACATATTAATCACGATAATCCTCTCCTCAAAGCTATACTTAGCAATTTGCCGCATATGTAATAGATTATATATATATATATATATATATATATATATATATATATATATATATCAAATCACGTCGAATAACATCGGAGAAAGTTAGGATTAGATTAGATTAGATTATATATTAGATTAGATTATATATTAGATTAGATTAGATTAGATTTAGTTAACGAGGCAGCTGCTGTGTTCTTTATGTGGATCGTGGTGGAAGAATTACGTTCGCATCGCGTGAGAAGTGGTCGGCTGGCAGAGATGGTTTGCAAAGGTCAATGGATGTTGAGACAGGGACAGAACGAGGCAGATAGACAGGGGAAGAGAGAAGGACAGAGGAAGACAGAGGAAGACATAGGAAGACAGGCACACGTACAGATTGGGTGTTAATAGTCGTCGTGCGGCAGTTAATGTGCAGCTGCAGCAGCAGACATCTGACCATTTCATTATCGTTCGAAGAAGACAAGCATCCGTCGGCTGATGAAATCCGGTTGGACATGAAGACGTCATCGCAACGAATGGATATCGACGCCATCCATGTCCAGAGCACAGAACACAGAACACAGAACATAGAACGCAGAACATAGAACACAGAACATAGAACACAGAGCACAGAACACAGAACACAGAACACAGAACACGGAGCACAGAACACAGAACACAGAACATAGATCACAGAACACAGAACATAGATCACAGAACACAGAACACAGAACACAGAACATAGAACACAGAACATAGAACACAGAACATAGAACATAGAACACAGAACACAGAACACAGCGGTCGTCAATAGATGGCGCGTCCTTCCTCCCTCGATCAACTAATTGGAACTTAGGACCCGGGAACACAAGAGACCTGAACTGTGAGATTTTTTATCACCATTAGAAAAATAAACGACGCCAATGAAGGAAAGGATGGATGGAGGAAGGGAGGAAGATAGAGATGTAGAAGGGAGAGAAGGAGGCCGAAAGAGATACAGACAGACAGACAGGGACAGGGAGAGAAAAAGAGAGACAGACAGAGAGAGAGAGACAGGGAGAGAGAGTAAGAGAGGGAAACAGAGAGTGAAAGAGAGAAAGAACTAGAGAAAGACAGAGAGAGAGAGAGAGAGACAGAGACTGAGAGAAAAATAGAGAGAGACAGAAACAGAGAGATATATTGCCAGAGATGAGTAAACACACTGAAACAGTCAATGCATTCCCAGAATCAGCAACAACAACTACTACTACTATACTACAACAACAACAACAACAACAACAACAGCATCTTCATCAGCTACATGAATCAGGGCCCGTTCGTTGCAGCACAGCCTGACGATGTAAGAATAAGATAATGCCAGTGTATTATACCTAATAACATAAGCCTCTAAGTGTAGGGCAGATAAACCAGCATTTGCAAAACGGTTAAAGGACCTTAAGGTCATAGCAACACAATTTATGTAGCAGCAGCGTTCGAAGGAATTTGATTCGATTGATTACATTACAACACACAGGCGCTCATTGGCTCAGATTATAAGACGTTTGGCCTGCTGGATATTAAGCTTTCTCCGATTTTTCCAATTAACAATGCGTAGCCTATAGCCTACGTCAAAGAGAAGTTCGAAATAATTACCTGAACTCAATTTTAAAGTGTAGCCTATGCTATCTGATTGACACTTTCATTCGTAATCGTAATCGTAATCTCCAAATTTCTAAGGCGCTACTTAAAAGTCAAGCGCGTGGCACCAGCTTATTCACGAGCGCTGCGTTGAGTCAAAAGGGTTGTCCGTAAGAGTAGTCCATGGTGGTCCGGGTTGCAAGTTATAGGCCTAGGCTACATATACACTGTGCCCCATAAAAAAACACACCAAAAAACTTTGTCATGAAACGCATGTAAGTCATCATGTATTACTCTATACACTGTTCCCTTACTCATTCCAATTTCTCTTTGAATCTGGCGAGTTGTTCTGTGAGTTTGTGGTGCGCCCTCCTGGCTTAGCACAAGATCGTTTACTGCATCAATGTTCTCGGGTGTGCGCACCGAACGTGGTCGTCCGCTGCCGGGCTGACGATCCACGCTTGCCGTTTTTCGAAACTTTCGCAGCAGTACATCGAGGCCATTTTTATTTCAACCCTTCTGCGGGAACTCTTTATCAACCGACGACTACTGTAACCCTTCAACAATACTAAATTCTTAATAAAAATGTTATCTTCGCTGCTGAAAACCATTTTAACTCTAAGTTACTAATCTCTGTTTAAATGTTTCCAAACACGCCTAGTCGCCTAGTCTGCGTCACTGCCTCTAACAGCAACCACTTCTGTGAGTAAGTAAAATGTTAAATATTTTGCGGCAAAATTATTTGAGAAACAACGTACAAACTTTTATTACAATTGGCTTAGTTTTATAGAAGATTTTTGAAAAGTTTTTTGGTGTGTTTTTTATGGGGCACAGTGTATATATATATATAATATATATAACTTTTATATATTGTATGTATGTTAGTCTGTATGCGTATAGGTAAGCCTAAGTGTATTCACACGGGAGTGTAGGCTGTAATGATTTTAAGCATGCACGTTGGCATTCACAGAGAAACGCTTTGTATGTAGGAACTCGGCAAAAAGTTAATGACTTAAAAAATACTCGGCAACTTGGTGCGATTCCTAAATTTTAGCCATAACATGTAGAAGTGGTAGCCCACTTTATACCCAGCACAAAAGAAGATGTCGTCCGTTTTTATAAACTTTCAAGGCCGCAAGATGGCCAAAGCATGCTAGCGAAGGCCAACTGTAATAAAGCATGACCACAGCAGAGTTCTGGTAAGCATGCAGAATTGCAGATCCTTCATAAACAGAGATCACTAACAATAATATGTTTTAAACCCTTGCATTAACCGGAAGTAGGTGTCTGATCCCACGTGACGATTATTCCGCTCACGGCCAATCCGACTCCCGCATCTGCTCTCCCACTAATTGACTCGTCATCCGTTTGCCATCAGATAAATCAAACCCATTGCGGGTCTGGCTTTGACGTCTCACGCCAAAAAGCATCCTTCCCGAAGGCGCCGAACAGGTAGACGACAGCGAATCTATTTCCGATGACCATGCAGTCAAGTTCAGGTTCACGTTTTGCAACCGAGATGTGTTGCCACTGTTCTGCATGGCCAGACAGGTGGATGCAAAAGGTCGATAGATGGATGTATTCATGCGAGGTATATATAGGCCTATATATAGGTATATATAGGCCTATATAGGTATATATAGGCCTATATATAGGCCTATGTATACATATATATATTAGGCCTATATATAGGCCTATATATACGGCATCGTGTGAGTGTCAATGGCTCATGGATGGGTGTGTTCATGTGATGGAGTGTATACGGACTGGTGTAATGTTTGGTGTATATCGTGTGCTGGTGGGTCGGTGGGTCAGTTCTGGCCAAGGGTATAGCAGGACCGAAGAACTGCAGGTGCGCGGTTACAGTGTGCCAAAAAATGGGCTGAAAACACTTTTCATGCTTTGCAGATCGCCTGGAAACGTTAAGTGTACTTGTCCTCCAAAATAATGAAGCGATCTGATGATAGTCGGTGGTAAAGAAGCCATTGAGGAACAAAGCGGACATCTATTGTTGTATATAGGCTATGCACCATGGTTCATAAGAAAACGCTTTCTTTTAAGTCACATTGTCAATTCGAAGTACAAGGATTAACCACTGGCTCAGCCATTGGTTTAGCCAGTGATCAGCCATTGGTTCCGTCAATGGTTCAGTCGTTTAGCCATTTCATTAGTCAAACATTGATCAACGCCATAGCATTTACTAACCTGCAAATAACGCAAACCAACGTGAGATTGAAATAAGCTTAATAATGATTCCATTAATTTAATCATTGTCATAAAATAGAATATTTTAAATGTGTTTAGTGCAAGTTACTCAATCCTTGACACTTTAAACAAAAATAATAATCTATAGATTTCTTGATTTCACTTACGTGACATTTTCATTACTAGTAGATCTCAGCTTAGGTCTACTCTTATTTTCTATCAATGTTAGGAACTATAACCATTGTTTTCTCCACAACATTCGAGATATTATATCAGCAAAATGAAAGTCTGGCTGAGCATTCTATAGGAATTCTTTACCATAATTATGCGCGTTTCACTCAGATTTGACCAAAATCAAATTTTCTGACAGCCTATATAACATCCATAGTCAAATATCTATGGACTCCATGGAGAAACGTTATCGGTTCTGTCCTGTAGACCTCGAGATCTGTAGAGCAGAATGTTTGCAGTCGGACTTCTTTGCGTTCAGTCTCAACATTCTTGGCATCCAACGAGCACAGACCTTTGCTGTGGCCTAAAAGTTCTGTAATAATGTGGTGATTTGTGTCATATATGATAACTTCTTACAGTCGGCTACATGGACTGTTTTCTTTTTATGAGTCACTGGCCTTTCAGAATGATATAGGCCTACGCTGAAATATTTTAAATATTTAATATTACAGGAATATTACAGGAATATTACATCCATAACTGTAGTCATCATCTTCAGTTGGCTGTCTGCCACGCCGAAGTCCATCTGCAGATTGTTGCATGTGAAGTAGGCAAGTAATTGAGCCATTTTTACTGGCACCAGTCCTGGCAAGTGCCCTTGCCTATAGGGTTTCATGATCTATAATTCCCGCAAGCCATTTGAAATGGGTCTATCATGCGTTTTCGATTCCTTCATGGGCAAATCATTGATTCCATTAGGATTTTTGGTTTTCATCCATTGCTAATATTTTAATATAACAGACGGCAAACAACGCGTTGCCTAGCAACCATTCCTCAATACGCTGTACTCGAGTTGCATGAAGATTTGGGATAGGCATGGGCGGAGACTTGGGCGGAGACTTGCGGGGGGACGAAAAGGTGGCCGAAGATTTTTGGGCGGACGAACGGCTGAGACGCCGACGAATATTGCTCATCTAATGCCGGTGTCACGAAATAAAGTCTCCCCCCGATACAAAGTCTCCCCCCGAAACAGAATCTCCCCCTGGCTGAAACTCTGTATTGGAAAAATTTTTCTGAAGTAAAAGTATTATATGTTTTCTTGCTATTATAATCTGCCAACGTTAACTAACCGTTTAGCCTGCTCATCTCTAAATTTGATGCAACTGTGGCCAATTTTACGCTGAACGGGGGAGACTTTGTTTCGTGGACGGCGGAAATATTCTCTCCCCCACGGAGACTTTATTTCAGAATATTGTCTCCGGGGGCGAATTTATTCTGGAACAGATCCTCCGGGGGGAGAGTCTGTTTCGAAATAAAGTCTCCGGGGGGAGACTTTTAGGGGGGGAGACTCTGTCACGCGACACCGGCAAAAATTTCTGACAAATGTTGATGACCTTTTTTTAGTCATCCATCCGGAAGTCGAAGAAACATCATAATTTCGCTGCCAAAAAAAGTTGATGACTTTTTTAGTCATCATCTCGTCTCGTCGTTTGTTGATCACGGTGTGTTTCGTGAAGAAGTGTGTAAGTGTGTACAACTGTACATGATGACCTAATACTTAGCGATTACGGATTGGGGAGGACAAATGCATGGGTCGTCCCCATCACATCCATTGAGGGGGACCGTCCCTCTGTCCCCCTAAGTCTCCGCCCATGGCGAGGCCGAGGACCAAGCTAATCGAGCGGAGGGACTGCGTTGTTCGAGGTGCATACCTGCCATGGAAGAGTTAAGTAGTACTACTATATCTTGAAAGGACTACGTAAGTTCTACGGAAGACAACTACAGAAACTGCGACTTATGAAGATGGGCGGAAACTGTATAATTCAGCTACTTTTAAGAAACAGCGCAGAAGTATATTAAACGGAGAGTGGTTCAAAAACGAAAGCTTTTGTTCAATGGCTTAAAATTTCGGGAAATAAAAAGAAAATAAGACGCACAGAAAATGTCAAAATGATATCATAGGCGGAATAAAATTCACAGAGGCCTACAATACAATCATGCAGACTGGTAGACACATTTCTCGATGGACTGAATGCTGCCTAAATGACATTGACTTGAATCTGGATCAGCCAGCCAATCAGCAAAGCCCGACTGAACAGCAGAATTTTGAATCTGATTCTTCACGGAAACCAGCGAAGTGTCTCGCGCCTATAATTAACTTGATACGCATGCGAATCACCTCAGTTTACTCCATCGAGAACAAGAAAAACAACGTAGACCATTATCACGTATTTGTGACCGTCTGCACGAAATCAGTCGTAAGTCGGAAAATTTCCGTTTGAAGAAAACAAGTAAAAACCAAAACAAAGTCAATATTTTTCAATTGTTATATTATTACATATTATAATTTAGAAATTTACATTTTATACAAATAACTAGTAAAAATAACATTGAGGTATACTGTTTTGATGATTTCATACAAGTTATGATATGCAGTTTAGCCTAAGTATTTATATAATTGGGCCAACTAAGATTCATATAAAATTTTGTCGATAAGTAGTGTCCATGGATTGAACTAGAATGAAAAGTTTAAAATGGTACATCATTACCAGCAAAATCAAAAAACGCATTAAGACTGGTTTTGCGCTGATGGGTCACATTTATGAACAATATTTGTCTGTGACACATGACGAACGCGACCAGGTTCGCTTGTACGTATTGCGAGCATAATAAATAATTACCCATTCTTGCAGTGTCTATGTTTAATTTTATTGTGAAATCAAAATCTTTCATGATGTTGCCTTTAATTGGCACTTCGCCGTCCAGGAAACAGAATATGAATAGGGCATTTCCAGACTTTTATTTTATACTAGGTGGTAGTGAGTCCCTGAGGGATCCTGTAGCCTATAGGCTACCTCTGTGCAAATATTTACTTTAGAAAAATCCTGGGTATTCCATTCTAATTTGTACCATTTATGAACGCTGCAATCTGTGTGGCTGTAGTCCACTTTCACATAGACGATTTTGTTCCCGCAAGGCTCAACAATGCACTGGTTTCCAGTGCATCCTAGGTCGATAGCTCAACTGCACCCAAATCTTCTCTTCTTCTTTAGGTCTGCTGCCTCTCGGCAGGTCCATGCAGGTGCCCAACGACGCCACTCTTCTCGGTGTTGTGCCTTTTCTTTAAGTTTCCCATATCCATCCTCCATCAGTCCAAGACCTTTTCCCTCGGTCTTCCTCTTCCCCTCTTCCCCTCCATTTTGCCCTCCACTATGTCTCTTTGCAAGGAGTTGTCTCTCAGTATATGTCCCATCCAGTTCTTCTGCCTTGTTCTAATTGTATTCATCAAGGATCTCTCCTCTTCCACCTTCTTCAATACTTCTTCGTTTGATTTATGCTCTGTCCAGCTGACCCTTTCCATCCTTCTCCATATCCACATCTCGAACGCTTCTATTCGTTTGACATCCTCTTTTCTCATCGTCCAGGTCTCTGCTCCGTACAGTGTGACGCTCCAGATCAGTGCCTTCACCATTCTTTTCTTGATGTCTCGATTCAATCCTCCTTTCACCCAAATCATGATTTCCTAATTTAACGCTGCCAATGAGCATTAAAGCATTACTGTCATGATTTCGCTATATATGTTGTATGCTGTGTAACAGCTCTAAAGCTTTGGTATGTTTAAGTTTAAAAGATTTTCGGGTACTACAGAGCCAAAGATTATCCTCCAACACATGCAACGTCACAATGGATCGTGATCGGTGAATCCCGGCCAGGTGCAAAAACCGTACATCTTGTCATCGTAGAGCAATAAGGATTAATAACAGCATCTCCAATCGCAAACCAGACACAGACAATTCGTTCAAATAGATCGACTACAATTCCAGCACAGCACAGTAGACGGATTTAGTTCCAGTGGAGTTACCCAATCCGCATGGAAAAAATAATTAGCATTCGCCTCTGGGAAGCAGCGGCAACAAAAAGATCCAAAAATTCGTCCAATTACCGCGATTGCTACGAGTTGCTGCTGAATTGACGAAACCGTAGACGACATTGCATGAGATGCATACAAACGGTTATAACTGATGTTGCGCTAAACTTTGTCGCTGGCGTCCTCTGTCGGCGAAAAGAGCGGCGCATCCTACTAAGCAATGCATTGGATGCAAATCCGTTGGGAATGATGATGATGACGATGGCGACGGGCAGTGAAAGCAAGATCTTCTTATTGCGTCATAGTCATAGTCGTAGTCGTAGTCGTAGTCGTAGTCATAGTCATAGACATAGACATGGTCATAGTCATAGTCATGGTCGTTGTCGTAGTTATGGTCATTGTAATAGTCATAATCATAGTTATAGTCATAGTCATGGTCATGGTCATGGTCATAGCCATAGTCATAGCAATATCCATAGTCATGGTCATGGTCATGGTCATGGTCATGGTCACAGTCAAGTCATAGTCATAGTCATAGTCATCGTCACAGTCATAGTCACAGTCATAGTCATCGGTCGACGACATCAAGTCAACAAATATGAAAAGAATGAACAGGCGGAGAAACAAACGATGATCAGAAGAGGAAGAAAGGAAGAGGAGGAGGAAGATGAGGAGGCATACAAGGAAGGGGAGTAGGAGGAAGATGAGGAGGCATACAAGGAAGGGGAGTAGGAGGAAGATGAGGAGGCATACAAGGAAGGGGAGGAGGAAGCATACAAGAAGGAGGAGGGGGACGTCTAAAAACGTTCAGGTCTCGTGAAATGATCAGTCTTCGGAGCGTGGCTGATGACGGTGATTTGACGAGCATGTCAGCAAAAGCCCTCGCCTCCGATCGGTTTAACCCTTTCCCGACCGAGGGTATACGACACAGCATACCGTTTATTACACCTTGGTCGGTAGAGGGTTACGTTTGGCTATTGAAGGACCAGATTGCATTTCACCGGTAGTTGTCGTATTGTACGTCTGGGGACAAATCAGCGAATATCTTCAATTCATCTTAACGCGGCCAATGACATTTTCATCAGCGTCAGAAATGATGGCCAATCATTTTCATCAGCGTCAGAAATGATGGCCAATCATTTTCATCTCTCTCTTTTCGTTCACTTGAGGAGAAAACTCTTCCGTCATTTTCCCTCAACAACTGAAATATAGATGTGCCCTGAACAGTGAGCACGTGGCAGACACACATCCATCAATCCATCAATGCACGACTCGCAGGACTGAGATTTGCTCTGAGCACATGGCAGGCACACAGACAGACACACATACAGACAAACGTATACAGACCGACAGACACTCACACAGACAGGCGGATAGACATGAATGATTCACGAACGACTCGGGAATTGTCAACGGCTACACGACTCGTAGAAGATGTCGTTAGTGGTTCATCTACAGTCAACACGCTCAAATTTGGCCAATCAGTGGTGGGTTCTCTGTAGCATGATAACAAGTGTGTAGAGTTTGTTTACATATTGTTGTCGTTGGTAACGCTATTGAGATTATTAACTAATAGATGAATAATTTATGTCCTAAATATTTCCGATTGTAAAGACTGTAAGACTTGAACGGTATCGATAATAGGGTGTTCATTCTACAGTTTGCCATGGAGTAGGCTAGAGTAAGGCTTTCATCCTAGCCGTGGTTTCTTAAGAACCAGGCATACTTTAATGGTCTATTTAAATAAAAAAAGCAAATTCTTCAGTCAATTTCTAAACATGCCGTTACAAGGGTGCCTCACATACTAAACTAACAGCAGGACAGGCCTTGAATAATAAATTAGTCTTAAGTCCAGATTTTAAGGAGTCAACTGAGCCTGCCGCTCGGATGACGGGAGGAAGACTGTTCCAGCATCTGGGGTCGGCCACTGAGAAAGCGCGGTCACCGAATCGGGTTTTTCGTCCGCCGTACGCGAAGATCGCTTTTGTCGAGCGATCTAAGTCGCAACCCGGAGGCGGAGGAGGAGTGCGTCCCGATGCAGTAATCACGCATATAAGCAGACACGGTATCTCCGTGGTTATACGCTCGCTCCTCCTGCTTACGACGTCCCTCAGTTTTGACTTGAGTCAACATTATAGTAGGCTAAGTGCATCGTAAATGCTTTGTCAGTTTCGGCTTAGGTTGCCAGACCATTTCCGCGTATACAGGTTGTCTCGAAACCACTTTCGGTGAATTCCTCGCTCGCGTTATCTCGTTACCGAAAAAATGCTTAGTCTAATGTAACAGGAATTCTGTCATAGAGAGATTCTTTCTTACGGACGCCAGCTATTGCGTTGCATAGAAAGCAACGCATTTGTTAATGGCTGCTGATGCTGCTTTCTGTTGTCAAGGGCTACAAGTACATCATCAGTGACGAAGGATGCTATCAGATCAGAACTGATGAAGTGATGCAGAAGATGTGTTTGCCAGGTAACATTGTTTTCATCTAGAACAATTTTCTTATCCTGAACACAACTCCCTCTCTCCCGCGCTGTAACTAAACAACTCACAATCAACACATCACTTCCGCATTGAAATCGCTTTATTGGCTATAAGGCCCTCAGCGGATCCAAAATAGAACTGTATCTCTTTCCTACAACGCTCTTCAAATCACATAAATATAGACCATTGCAATCATACACAAATATATGTCATATATAGTAGTGTGGTCCTTAGCTCCATGTAAAAATATTTTTTTGAGAATTTTAAACGGGGCACCCTCCTAACTTATACCTTTAGGTTAAAAATATTAACACTGACAATTTTGGCAGATTTTTTTGAGCTTTAGGGGTCGCTACCGGACGTAACATATATCAATGTAAAGACACAGGCGAAACATGGAATATCGTATATTATATACTATTACTAGTGTACATGTATGGTTTAATGCACAAATTTAAATAAATTCTGGTGGGCAATGGACCGTGCTGGAGGTGAACTAGTGGCCTGTGGACTGGTTTACTATTTTGGACAAAACGCATACACGGACATAAAAATGTTTTTCCAGCTAATGTTTCCATTATTGCATCGGTCTTTTGAGACGATAGGTATACCGTATATTTCTTCACAATCAATATAGCAGACTCTGCATCTGATCCTCATTATTTGTTTGAAGCTTGTTATACATGTTCATGAGTGTCACTCCACGCTTTGTAATGTCATACACAACTTTCACTGAGCTCGCAGTGGCCTACTCTAACTTGAAGTTCTCGTGTCGTTTGACCATGTATATCAACGTCTTATTGGAGAAAACTTGAAAAATCTCGTGTTTTCCATGACAAAATCTTCCAGTTGCATTCAGCTTATTATAGCAGGTTCCAAGGTTCTTCTTTGAAGTGGATATTTGATCCAAGTTTTGTCCAGAGTAGTAACCATTTGGCGCTTGGTATAAATGGAAGCCCCATAGGCTAAATCAAAGAACGCAAAAGTCACCAATTCCTCTGAAATATACCAAAGGTCATCTAAACATTTCTTCATTGCAACGTCTGCAACTGCACTATTTTATCTCCCTGTATTTTGTCAATGTCCTTAAAGATCTGCTCTCTACAGGTCAAGTTGAGGAGTATAATAGATGGTGCATACGGTGTTTGCAATCAGACTTTGACGTATAGCAGGCAGATGTCAGCCACCCTTTATTCTCTTCTTGTTGACTTGAATTATTTCTTGAACATCCATATCTTAACACTGTAAATGCTCTTGCTGATCAACCTCGCTCTGTGCAGCCCAGCGGAAAAATCATTATATCCTTACCCTTCGGTGAACCAAGAGAAAACATAACCACTGCCTCCAACTTAATTTAGGCATATGTGATAGCGACATGCACCCTACAACAAATCCTTGTCCAGCCTCTGTTCCAACAGGATGCAGGCACCATTGCTTAGTCCACTGTTCACTGATGTGGTGTCGAAACACATAGATTTTATTTGATCAGTAATGCCCCAAGTTACAACCGCTTCATACACTGCAGACACTGAAGATTTTCTTGTCCCGATGATAACTTCTGTAAACCGAGGAACTGGTCAACACTCTAGAAACGAGGACATGAAGACGGTCTACTATTTATTTACTGCAGTCTGCAGAAGTCTTCCAACAACTTTCCATCCCAGTGAATTATTAGAGGAACTCCTGGTTGGCATTCAGCTTTCAAGTTTTCATAAATTTTTTGCCGATTCTTTATTCACTCCTTAAGCATTGAAAAACAATAGAGATTGAACTCTGCGGGATCATTGCCAAGACAATTATGTAGTGCGAAGGAAAGTAGGCCTACAAGTGCTGCATTTCTGTTAGGCCTATACTCACTTTCACCGTGGCATTGTCAAGACTTAGGTCTATTGCCAACTTTTTGTTCTCTTTGTCAATAGAGAAATTATGCAATATACACGAAAAAACCAAAATGAAGCGAAATTGCCGCCAAAAGATGCAATGGCTGTGAATGCATTATAAAAAAATTTCAATAAAATAAGTAAGTAGGTGGCAATCATGATGTCGGAGATGTTAATAAATATGTGAGTATAGTTGTCTATCAAATTCTATCATAGCGATTAACATGGTTGGAAAGCATATTAATGGAAATTGCGCATAGTGGACCACAAAACCCAAATTAATTGTAACCTTGAACTTTAACCTCTGGTAGCGACCCCTAAATGTCTTCAGATTCTCTCCAAAATTTTTCTCAATTTTTTTCTCATAAATAGGAACCAACTTAAAGGGTGCCCCGTAATAAAATCAAACTTTTAAAAATAAGGACCACCCTAATATATAGGCCTATTAGAAATATATACATCTAAATATTTTGATGAAATCTGGCCTTGATGTGTAAATATAAATTGCCTGTAAAATTTCATTTCGAAATTCCTACCTTTGGTCAAGATATTGGCAAAAAGCCGTAGAGGGGTCTTTTTTGGCCCACCCTGTAAATTGAGCATGGTATCAGTAGGCCTACTCCCGATACTGGGTCTACCTGCTTTTGGACTACAAAACAATTAAGTTATCCTAGTAGGCCTCTATTACATGTAGGTCGTTTTTGTCCCACACTGACGATTTAGCTCAGTGTTCTCACTCAGTGTTTAACAATCCATATTTTGACCTGCAGTGCACTATTGTCTACACCGACGATTTAAGTCAGGTTCTTTAGTCATCAGGATGTAGATAATGCTTCCTCACACGTCCATGCATCCGCCAGCTGTTCAGGCCATTTCCTTAGTGGAGAAACTCTTGCTCCTGCCTATCTTTGTGAGCTTTGTAGCCCTACTCTTAGTTCTCACCCCTTCCGCTCCCTTCGTTCGACTGAACAAAGTCTACTCTCAGTACCTTTTGCTCGAACTTCCACTATGCAGAGCCGTGCTTTCTCGGTGGTGGGACCCTCAACCTGGAATGGTCTTCCTCTGACCCTCCGCTCTCTTTGTAAAAATCCTTCTCAGACTTTCCTCTCTCATCTTAAAACAGTTTTATTTGGCCGCGCTGAGGTTGGGAGCGCCTCTGAGTAGCCCCCTTGAAGAGGCGCTATATAAATGCATATAATGAATGAATGAATATACATGCATGTAGCTCACATATGAGGCATTTTGTGCCTGAATGTCGGCGATCTAGCCTCCGGTTGAAACCAGGAGACACGGTTGATAAGAATTGATGGCTGTGGGCAGATCTGTAAAATCGATCAGACTAATTTGCTACATCGCTTCCCCCATCTGTCCTAGTTTCGTGCGTCCTATGTGCGTGTGACCTTAGGCAAACATTTGACCTTCACAAAGCATGTAGGGATAGCACAGTGAACGCGCCTTTGTACCGTCCACTTAGGCTACACTCGATACTACTCTAATGCATGCACATAAACATCTATGCAACAACGCTAATGACGATAATGCGGTGTTTGTAATAATAACTGTTACCAATTCTTCATTAACTAACTTAAATCAGCGCGTTGTGAATTTTCGTTTGATGTGTACCATTACCCATGTTAGGTGTATAATATTATCCAATTTATGCATAGCTGCCAGACGCGTTGGTCTTACCTAATCTCATTAAGTTAATTGCGTGTCTCATCCATTCGCCTACTTGCCGTAGATTGTCTTCGCTATGCTGTACAATGTACACGGTGACTTCGTTCTTACTCAGACCCGAATGATGTGCATAGTTCAGCAAAGAAGCTTCGCTTTCGTTGCTTTGGTTATCTAAATAGCTTGTCATTAAACAACTTACTACATTCTCTCGTCTTTCTATGTCTAAATTTCGTACGCCCTTGAAAAATCTTTTCTGTTCGATCGTAGTTTTCCGTTTCTATGTTCGGAAGAGAGGGGATTGGCTCCAATGGTGAGTCTCTCTCTCGCTCTCTCTCTGTCTCTGTCTGTCTGTCTCTCTCTCTCTCTATCTCTCTCTTGAAGCATTACATGAAACTATGACTCAATTTACAAGCATAAGCCAACGAAGGGATATTAGGAGACTTCGCTTTAACGTAGGCTATAGTCTATGAGCAACGGTCTCTCAATTTGCTAAGAAAATCGATATGCTCCCAGCTCTTTTGGCACCACAGTATTCACTGATCTACGATGGCAAGGCCGTAGCTAGGGGGTATTTTGGGTGTTTGAACACATCCCGAAATGGAAAATGTGAAAAATAACATAATGCATTTACGAGCGCATGATGTTTAAACCATGAAATAAAGTCATGAAAAGACCTCCAGAAATATCCGAAATATGCCGGATGACTAAACAAGTCATCAGTTTTTGGGGAAGGAAAATTGGTGAGTGAAAACACCCACCGAAATCAAATCCTGGCTACGGCCTTGTACAATGGCGACGTGACTTGGCCAAATTCACTTGTATCTCTGAAATATTGAAATATGAAATTATCTTACATCGTCTACGACTTGTTAGATGATTTTCAATTAAATGAGATAGTAGCCTACAGTATTTATTGCAGTGGTCGAACCTTTGAAACTGCGGAGCAGCAAGTAAGGAAAGTTAGTATATAGAAGCACAAAGAACAGTAGTTTAAAAATTTGGAGAAAGGTCAGAGTTTGAGTCTATCATTGCAAAAGCCATAAAAAATAATAGAGTATAATAGATCCATTTACTAATATCAAGTTACTAATATCCAGTTACTTATATCTAAATGAGTAAATAGAGAAGATCAAATTATAATATTATCAACAATTTCGTCAATGCAAACAAACCTTAATTGACCTATGTAGGCCTAATCCTAATAAAAATCGGCTTTCTGGTCAATTTCAAGTGAGTGTAACATTACATATATCTAACTATATGATAGCATTCTATTTCACACAATATATAGCAAAGTAGTTCAGTACACGTTTAATTTCCTATGATGAATTTCCTGCATTGGGATTGTCCCAATGCTGGCCCGCACAACTTTTGAGAGAATAAAAAGGTACTCAGTGAATGACCCCAATTTTCACCATCTGCTTTGCAATATACTGCCAAGTGGCGGAACAATAGGGTAGACTGGGTAAGACAAAGTCTAGGGGCCCCGAGTGTAGAGGCCCCAGAGGGCCCCCCGAGTTTGCAAGACTCCGAAAAAATATGTTAAATAGAACCCGTCAAGTTCCGTCAACCCGACACGACGCGACGAGTCGGAGACGCCCAGCTCCAGCAGAGTTCTGGGTTTTGACTGAATGACTTCACACTATAGCAAAGGACTTCAACCAAACCTTACATAGGCGGCGGGCCGTTAAGGCCAGCCTACTTAACTTCAGTCGCACATGTCATAATTGTCATTTCAGCCTTGTTAGGAACTTCCAGTTTACTGTAATTTGTACTTGTATCTTGTTCATATACATCAGCATTTCAGTAAATTAATAAGTAATAATACATTTCAATAAGTACCGGTACCGTAGGGAGAGGGCCCCACCTTCATATTTTGTCTAGGGGCCCCCGAGTTCCTAGTTACGCCACTGATACTGCCCTAAATATTTACTCGCATTTTAAGCTCAATAACCATTAGACATTGAATGCAATGGCTGAGACTGCGTGAGAAAAAATATAATTTTTTAGGCCGAAAATATAAGTTTCAATATCTCTGTGAAGCGCTGTATTCATTGCAGTATAGGACATTATGATCATTCGCCAAATCAAACACGTTCCATGAGTGTCGCCACACGCGATAATGAATGGCCACAACTTATCGATACCGTCATGTCCCAATTCAGGACCTGTCCCAAACATGGACATTCTCCCCTACAAACCTTCTTGTTCGAGTCAGAAAATTGATGACGATGCTCGTTGACGGCTTGTAGCAAATTCTGTTTCTGATCTCCGTCATTTGTCTTCAGGATTGCGTTGTAATCTTCGATTATTCTTAGTCTACACCTCTCGTCGCATTGACTTTGAATGGAATTGAGATTCAATGGCAATTCCCGAAATGCGTTGCTTAGAGGAGATTGAACGGTAGCAGCATCCAATAGAGTGGAGCCTTTCTGTCAGTGAATTCGTTCGATTCAAACCTACAGCTGCATACACAGGCTAGTCATAAAGGAGCTCTTTGTGACTTGGTTATCAGATAGTGGCTGCTTTTCATCCTCTTTGGATAGACTCTGATAGACTGTCACAATCTGAGCCAATGTATTCCTCAGATGATTGTGTCCTCGTCAATGCTGTTCGAATTCAGATCTTCTGTGCTTGCTGCAACATCCAAATAGCTCATTGATCTCTCGTATCGCCTTCCTCAGCAATTGCTCCAATAAATTTCTTTTACGTTTTCTCAACCAAAACTTTGTCATCTCTCCTGTCATCTAACCCATCGACTCTCTCTTTTTCTTTCTTTCTCTCTCCCTCTCTTGCTCTCTCTCTCACCTCTCTCTTTCTCTGAGCAACTAGGAAAGTCTAGTCTCTTGGTGTCTTGAAAATCCATGAACGTCATGATGAGTTATGCCAACTATGACGTTGATGCTTTTAAAAACTTCCATCATCTCGTTTTTCCATCTCATTTTTCATCTGAATCATAGTTTGACAGTTGATTGACAGCTTTTAGCCTTTGCCAATCAAAATGTACCTTCGTCATCAGACTTTCAAAATATCGTCGAAATAAGAAGTTAGTGGGTCGATCTTTCGCTCAGATCTTTCATTACTTGGAACACAGTTGCGCTGGCGTTCTGTTTCACTTTCTCCTTCGTTTCTTGCGGTAACAAATATAGGGTGACATTGCATCAGTCAGCTACGGCAACTTATTGCACTGGTTTATGGTAGCAGCATGATCTCCAACCAGCCAGATTTGAATCAGAGATTTGGTGGTATTATAACTATAGCGAATTGAAGTGTGAAAGTATCTTGACGCACCATTCACCATAATAGCAAATTAAATGTCACAGAATGCAGAAAATAATACCAACATTGCTCAATGATTATGAGCAGCATTTGACGAATGACAAGCTACAACATATATAAATATTATAGGGTTATTATTAGCCAAGAAGGTTTGCTTGGCAGCCCCGCATAATAATTATTCTCAAATTTTGATTAAATTGCACTTGTGTTGCTCATAACGAACTTAGGCCTACTTGTTACTTTTCTCTGTTCAGAGGCCTAAATATTCGCCGCACAATTCTTTGGACAACCGTAGTATACAGCTAGCGTACCAATACTTCGCTTCATTGTGTATTTTTTTTACCTGTGGAGCTGGAAGACAACCGTATTCGTATTTCAAATGGTAGGCCTATTATCTATTAGGATTTAACTGAATAACCATTTTTTAAACAGTGAATCTGTCATCATTCTACATTTAATGTTTGCGTAGACGAAGCAGAGTTTCTGGGGCAGTACATACTGGGAACAAAAATCCCGGTTGGAATGTGGCAGATTACAAGTCCCTTCAATCTGACTACAAGAACGACTGTCATACAGGAGAACTGTGTTCCGATATCAGAAGAGATCTTCATGTCCAAAGGAGGTTGGAACTATACCTTGCACAACTTACACACTCAACATTTGCGTGCAGGCTTAAGCAAGTGACAAAGTTTATTGCTTAATTACCGTGCACTATTGATAATTATAATAATAATTAATATTGATAATTAAGCGCATTGTAAACTATTGAACTTATGGATTGATTTATCGATGCTCTCAGTCTTTCCTTTACTCTCACCATTAATTTATATAGCGCCTCGCCAAGAAACTACTCAGGAGCGCTCCGAGTTCAACCAAGACATGAGAAAAATGAACTGAATGACCTGCAGGGTAAATCTCTGTCGGAAGGACCACAAGTAAAGTCTGAAGTCCAAGCGGGGGGATCATTCCGGATGAAAGGACCATAAATTAAATGAACGACGCTACCTACATCTAGGGCCTAATGACCAACTTCGTTGAACTGTAATTATTATTTATTGTATTAATAACTGGAAAAACTGTTTTCTTATCTTATGAACTGCTGGGATGTAATTGCAATTGCAATCAAGACAATTAATAATAGACCTATAGTATCATCGGTAGCAAGCTTGAAGCTACTTCTAGGATGCGGTGTGTCCTAATAAAGTACTAACCTTGGGGTACCGTTGTCAATTAAAAGTAACGAATGTTACGATTAAGCACATGGACACAATAAAATATGATAGGCTATATTATGCACAAAATAATTATTGTGCGCTAAAGTAGGTTGCCTGTGAGTGAACATACATTGAAAATTTCCTGAACGTTGCATGTCGAATAACAGACGATGATGAGCGCAAAAAGAATAGATCTAATGAATTTTTAAGGACAGTAGGCCTACTGAAGATGGGGCCACGATGTCAAGAACTGTTCTGTTACGGGTTTAAACGCAAAGAGAGAGAAACAACCGAACTCCAGACAGAAATCGAATCTGATCGCATGTCTTAAGCATTCGTTCGCTTTCCTTGTCGTTCTCTGTTTCGTGACGGGGACTCGGTGACTTGTCGTCAACCCAGAGAAAAAAATGGTAGAAAGTCTAATGATTCAGTGTGACCGAGGATTTTCTTCAGGCACATTGTTTTCAGACACCGGAAAGCACAGAACAGATGT